>WAAD01029565.1:194479-266979 GCA_013389945.1 Fregata magnificens
CTAAGAACAACAATTGCTGTTTTTAAAATGGTATGGTTTGTAAATTGTTAGATTAACCCCCATTTTAATATAATTTTTTTTGCAAGTATTGGTTTGATAGTTCACAATAATGTGTAAATGTTAAATTAAGCCCAGCTATTTGGTTTTGTCCTGGCATAATTTCACAAAGTATAAAACCATTTTTATAACAGCATGGGGCTAATACACTGAATACCTTTCTATGTAGAGCCAGAAAAAGGCAAGTCGGGAAAGAAGTCCGTGAAGATTTTTGTAATGGAATAAGCTGAAAAGTAAAATTTCATGCTAAGCAATTTGCACCGCATTTTTCAGTGGCATGCTGTAGTTGTAAATGAAATTTGTTTTCAAGTCATTTGAGTAATTTATTGTGCTTATCACAACAGACAATTGGGGTGTTCTCACATGTAGACACAGCTGTAGATACCCACGCACATGAAAATAGACCATTATGTCACTTCACGTATATTTTATTCTCTGCAGCAAGAAGGTGAAATTAAAAAACCCCTTTATCCTGAAGAGACAGTGACATTGTGGAGGAACTTCAGAACTTCAGGAACTTCTGGTCTTCTTGCTCTGGGCCAATCTTATTGCTTTTGTCTTCTCTTCAGAATTACTTTCCTCTGTTGACACAGGATTGACTACCTTCTGGAAGCAACTTCTGCTGGTGGCATTCCTCAGGCATCTTTTTGCTTCTCAAATATTAAGCTCTGACTCCTATTTCAAAAAAACCTTAAAGGCAAGAATAATCCACCAGTGCTGTTTTTGTGCAATCAGGGCCAGTTTGTTTGTATCCCATGAATGTGGCAGAATTCATTTTTCAGTTGAGTAATGCATCAGTGAATCTCACAGCTACCGTCATCTTCGCATAGACTCAACTGTACACCTATAGGTAGCCATGGTCCTATTCAAACTTCAGAAAATAGTGTTGCTCCTGTATTATTATTTTATTATTATTTTTCTTGGCATTACATACATGCAGCTTCAGTTCAATCAGCTGTAGGGGAAACAGTAATAGAGGGATACAATAGGAGAATGTGGTTGAGAGCAGAGACTCTTTGACGTTGCTGAAAGGGGTGTAGGGAGGTCTGATGGTGTCCCAAACACAATAGGAAGCTTTCTTTACCAGGAATAGGTTTCAATGGATTCATCACTGAGAGGTGCACAGCCAGATAGTGTCAACTGAGGATATGTTTGTGACTGACTTTCTCTTTAAGCACTACAGACTTTGTGTTTACTGCTGCCCCAGAAGAACACCTTAGAGGACTGTTGATAGCAGGGACTCTCCAGCCTTGCTGACCAGGGCTTGGTGAAGTCCAGTGACTGGGAACTGATGTTAGAGAAATTCAGTATGGAATGTCCTAGCTGTGAAGAATTAAAAGCAGGAGAAATCAGTATGGGATCAGTATGGCTGTTGCATCTTGAGGCTAGACAGTTGCTTTCTCTGGCTTTTCAGTCCTTTGGCCTGTATGCACGCAGAAGCAGCAAGCTAGGTCATGCAATTACAGTGGTCCTTTCTGGTCCTTGTGCTGATGTACCCTGGACTTGATCATAACTCTTGCAGTTCCCCAGTGAGATCATGCAGATTTATCAGCCTCACAGTTAGTCAGCTGTGACCTCATTGATGAATTTACTCAATGCACAACTTAGCTTCTACCATGGTATTTTTGTATTGTTTCTCTATCTTCTAAAGCACCAGAGACTGACTGTTGAAGGAGACATGACACAAAGCAAATAAACCAGTACTCTGAGGTGACATAGATGATTATGTCAAGTGTTTGGCTGGAGTCACTTTAGCTGAGAAATTTCCTTGCAGACCTAATTGGAAGGAACATCTGAAGATCTGTGGTCTTTCTTTGCAGCATGGGGAATGATTTGGCCGCTGGACGCATCAAATCAACCCTGCATCATTTCTGGACTCCTGTCTGGGTTCCTGCTTGTTGTATGCATTCTTGGTTTTGAGAATCTAGCATTGTTTTGGGCTAGTTACAGGATATCTGGATGACAATTGCCAGAGAAATATAGTAGAGATTAGATGATCTAGAAATAACTTTTCTCCTGAACTTCTATGAAGTTCATTAGAAAATTGCTTGTTTTTCACAGCATGCCGACCACCTGTCAGTGAAAGATGGAGTGGTGTGCTCTGGATTTTGGCTAGAACTTGCTGATTTATTAAAATTTTAAGTCATGTGTTACATCAGCAATTCTTAGCACTAGGGGCAGATCATGAAATAGTGTATTTTCCCATGTCCATGGAACATTTTTGGATTACCAATGTACTTACCTTAAGGAAATGTGGTGGAAGCTGTTCCACAAAACATTAGAGAAAACTTTGACTCAGCAGACACTATGAAAATGTAATTTGTTCTGAGAAACCTGTGGACCAAGGAGCTGCGTGGGGACATGGGCACGGATNGTCATATTATCACTAAGATCCCAATCCGGTGCCAATTCAAGAAAATATGTTTTGACTGAGTGTAGGAGACCAGCAGCTGAAAGCATTGGATACTTTACTGGACCTGGTGCTTTGCTGGTCTTCCTTCTGTTTCTCCTTACTGGGGCAGTAGCTGAGGATAGATTGATGAGGAAACAACATTTATTGTGTCATTGGCAAATTTTAATGCCAGCTGCTAGTTCTGGGGCGTTCCGTGTGCTAACAATGTGGCTAGAAAGCAATCTGGGGTGGCACTGGGGGAACATCATGATTTTTTCTTTTCCATGATACAGCTCAATGGTTTGCTCATCAGTAAATTGATTAATTGGACATATTTGAGAGTGTTTTTACAAAAATGTTTGAGCTATATGATTCCCACACACACACACACACTTTTTTTTGCTCCAAACTGCCATCATCAGTGGTTTGGAAGTGTAGAAAATAGTATTATAAGGGAACAGATGCGAACAAAAGGGGTGAAATTGAATGTATTAGTATTCAGCGGTCTGCTTTTGATTACCTCTGACTGGAAAATATTTGGAAGCCACCAGGGTCCCCTCAAGTGTTATGATTTCGTAAATTCAGCCCTCGTGTGTTGGGATTCAGGCTCCCTTATTGAAATTGAATTGATATTTTGTAAACTTCATTTGTGAATAATGTGATCTGACAGGGACAAATGCGAGGGAGAATTGTTTTCAAACCTTCTCCAAATGAAACTTATTATTGGGTAAATACGGATTTCTTTGTCTCTTTTCCTCTCTTTCTATCCTGAGCGTCTTCATGGCCTGAATATGTATCAACTTTTCCAAGGTAATTGAATTGATTCAATCATGTGTGGGCAACAGAAATGGGCAATAGAATATATTCCTGATGGGGAAAAATTGAAAAGTAGAGGGATTTCTACTCAGGTGCAGGGCTGGGAGGGTCACAGTGCTATCAGAGGAGAGAGACACGCAGGAGCTTCTTTCTGATTATCTCAGCTTTGGCCATTCCCTCCCTCAATAAATGCCCTCTGATATAACGCCGGCTTTCCAATTTTGCTGGCCAGCACCAGGCCTCAGATGTGTTACATATTAATTTCCCTTTGCAGAAAATTTGCCAAGCTTTAGCTCAAATTCAGTTAGTCGGATTGATGAAAGTGGCAAAAGGATACGACATTTACTGATTCTCCCTTTTCACCTTTGATTAGCTCAACCTGTGAATTATTCTTGCCCTGTCAGTGTGCCATTAAACGAGCTGGGGCCAAGGTTGCAAGTTCATACTTTCTGATGTAACTGAGAGAAAATACGTTGAGCCATGATTTGTCTGACAGAGACCTAGGATTGTTTCAATGCTGTGTTGCCATTATTTTAACAGGTCAGCCCTTGGTGAAATAAAGAAACAAAAATAAAAGCTCCATTCTTCTCCTCATAATCTTCATTTCTAGCCCATATCTCTGGCACCTGCTCATTCCCAGTGGTTCTTGAGTGGAAGAACTCATTGTCTTTGCTCCAGATAAGCTGGAAATGTCTGTCCCTCCCTCTCCTGGTTCATATTTTCAAATTAAATGTTGCTAGTCTGTAATGTTCGTATCCCATATGGATTGCTGCCCCAGGCTGGAATCTGTGTGGTCAACTTCTTTTTTTCCCTTTCTGTTTTTACTCTGCCAACACATTGCAGGTTTGACCTCTTCTGGAAACTCCAGGCTCTGGTGCTGCATAGTGCTGAAGCATTTCACCCTACCAGTGAAGCTTAAGAGAGAGAAGTTGGTTTCCCACACCTTCCTCTATTACTGCACTACTTTGACAAATGGTGGCCAGGTTTTGGTTGCTTTTTTCACTTGATAAGAGTCTTAATTTGTTGATTGTACAGTTGTTTTGTTTTTCAAATGGCCCAATAGAAACTCTAAAGTTGTTATTACAGCTTGTTTGGAAGATTGCTGGGAAGATTGTCAGTTTTGATCGTCAAGTTAGGCAACGTGTGTTTAAAAGACGTTTTCCATAATGATGTTGGGCATGTATAGTGCCATTTGAAAATGCCAGATGTGCTTCAGTCCTGTAGCATTGGTGGCTGTGGCCCTGAGCAAAGGGGAAAGATATGGGTTAAAGTGGAAGGAGCCAATGAATGAATAGCATTCACCAATATGTTTCCCTGCAAAAAGTGCGCCACAAATAATTTACTCTCTAGGCCACGCAGTAAGGGTACACAGCTGGCAAACCCATCCAGTTCTGTCTATCTTGCAATGTCCTCATGCTGTTAGGAACTCCTGGAAAGCACCTCAATCCGGTCTTCATGGTTTTTGAATGCGCTCAGGATCTGAAACAGTGGTGAGAACCAGTGACAGTGTCTGCTGTCATTAGCTGACCTTTGCATGATAATTCTGGGAAAACATTATCAAACACAGGAGAGATGTGGGTTTGATCCCTTCTGTGCATGACACAATAACATTCTTACCAGAAATACTTTTTAAGAAGTTTATCATCAAACTGTTCCCACTTCCTTTTTTCTAATAAACTGTGTTTCTGGATATACCCAAAGGCACAATTTGGAGCATATCTAACAAGAACTTTCTCATCCTTTCTTCAGTGCATAGCTGCCCTTTGCAAACTATTGACTTCAAGACACCCATCATAAATCTGAAAATCTAGACTTAGAGTATCTCCCTTTCTAGGAAAACCGGGGTTGTATTGAGAACTGCAGTCTTGTCTGCCTCAGTCTTTCCTGTATAATATATATCAGCTTATAGCTGTTGAGTAGAAACAATTGTTGAAAGTGGAGGGCAGTGAGGAGAGGAATTGGTGTGCTGAACTCTCTGGAAGGGCTTCCAGCTGACATGCAGCAAATATTGCTCATGGCTCTTCCATCACTCAGTGAACACAATTGGGTTTCTGTAATTTTCCACAACCAAACTGGGCTTCCCCAGGTCAATAGCCTGGATGTACAGAATCGTCAAGACAAAGCACAAAAAAACCTCGCAATAACCTGTGTGACTGAAAGTGTAATGTAGACATACTCCTAAAAGCCATTCCTTGTAGAAAGTCACCTTTGGAAAGTACTAAAATCACTGACCATTAATAATGAGGCCTACATTGCAAATTAGGTTATTTTAAATCCATCAAAAAACTTTCCCAATCAAACAAAAAAATGATATATAGTCATAGTAGTGTTTTCTATCTTTATATAAGTTATTAATTTGTATACTTAAAAAAAAATTGAGTCCGCTCATAGGAACACTTTATATTCTCTGAGCCTTAAAAGTGTTCTAGCTATGGCCTGCTAACTCTTATGGCCATGAAGAATGCATGTCTTGGTTATAAATGGTATCCACTTTAGCTTCATAGCTTAGAGCTGAATAAACACAGAATCACTGAATTGTACTCAATGGCTCTATTTATACTGTATTTTGTTAGCATCTGACATAAATCAAGTGTGATTTGATTGACTATACCCAAAGCAGAGCTGGAATAAAATAATGAGGGCGTTTGTTAGCTGAGCTGCCAGTCTTTAGTAGTAATGACATTTAACGTAATAGGTAGCAGGTAGGTTAAAATGTGCTTTTTATTTGTTGTACATACATTTTATAAAAGAAAGATGTAGTAAGGCCCAGGGTGCAATTTTTCACACCGCCCCTCCAGATAGGAAGCTAATTAAAAACAAGGCAAAAAACTGATCATGAATGAATGCATTGGCCATTGTTTAGTGTTATACAGAACTGTACAAAAAAGATCATTAAATTCCATTCATCACTTTGGCTTTAAATTGATGCAAAAGACTTGTACTTCTGTGTATATGGTAAAGGCTAAGTAGGAAGGGTATTAAATCAGTTTGAGAGTCTTGGGAAAGAAAACATTTAGCAAGAGAAATAATACAGAGCAGAATATGATAACACTGCTGTAAGGAGTGTTAGCTCGTTTGTTTTGAATGCAATTCTGAAAGGGCAAGATGGAGGTAATATAAATGTTAATACTAAAATCCAGAGAGTTTGAAATTTTCAGTGGAAGTACTTGGTGCCTCCACAATAACCAAATACATTTTATCATTTTCAAGTTTAAAAGTCTGTTTTAAAGAAGTCTGGTGGTATAAATTTTAGAACTAATGACTTCTTACAAAATTGTAAAACACTATTTTAAAGTGTACTTTAGACTAGAACTTTACATTTTAGATTTTGAGTGGCTACTAAATTTTTTTTTAAAAAATGTATTAAACTTCTCCTTTGAAAGCTTCTCCAAGTATTGGACGGAACAGCTGAACAGTCTGTGAGCAAGTGCACTTGGATACTAATTAACTGATTTGCGTAAAGCTATTTTCTACAGGCATTGAGAGGATACAATCATTACGGTCATAAAAATTGACTCCTGTTTGTTACACGCACTTCTACTGGAGTCATAAAAATTATTCTCGTCTCTCATGTGTGCATGTAGCTACAAACCGCTATTAACACTGCCACTTGCACTTTGTCATAAAATACTAATTGCTTATTGACCAGGTCACAGGATTTGGGCAAAAAGCATATCTAATACAAATAATGAAGTCTGGAAACCATCCCACCTCATCTAGCACCACAGAGTGTAGTTCAAACCCTGAAAAGAGGTCCTCTGGCTCAGACCCATATCCCACACAAGGGTGTGGGTCACAGAGGGGACTGTTTGCACAGTTTCATACTTGAGCTTCTGTTTGCAGGATCAGGGCAATCCTTGGGCAAACATGATTTCCTTGAGTCTCAATATGGCCCTATAGAAGAGAGAACAGACCTAGCAAGGGATTTGCAGTCAAACAGCCGAGCAAGCTGGATACATGTTCCTCCCGCTGAACTTCATCTTGTATTATTAAATATTGCCTATGTCCCTGACAAAGACCTCAGTGCCAAGGTGCTGGAAAAGGCAGGAAATTTCAAGGGAATCAGCGGGTATTGGGAACTGGACTGCCACTGAATTAGTGCACAGGCTTTGAGTTTCTGCTGTATCCTGATACCTGGCAAAATCAAGTTGTCCCCAAAAGAAGAAAGTGCTTCCCCAGCGACACAAGTGAAGATGAAAGGCAAGATGATGAAGAGGAGGAGGGAAAAGAGAAAGGACAGTGAAACTTTTAAAACACTAGCTTTACAACATGGTCATCTGTGCTGCCGTGTATCTACGTGTGCTTTATTCACCGTTGTGCTGGCAGTGGGGCCGGCAGATGCGTCTGCAGGTGAGCTTCATTCTAGCAGGGGTGCAATTGGGTCTGCATGCTAATGAGTCCCCATGCAGCCAGGAGGGCTGGGGAGAAAAATGCGGTCAGAAATTCCTATTCAAAGGAACTAAAACCACTCAATGGCAGTTTTGCTGGTTTGAGAAGTGTGGTGGAAATTATCTCTGTCCAGAAGTCAATGTAAAGCCTTACACCCAGGTTGAACCCTATTGGAGATACTGAGTATCTGAACCTCTCTGGTTCATCGTGATGAACACCAGCCCCTGCGCAGAGCGCTGGGGCAATCAGATTGCCTCAATGTTTGGAGGGCAGGGAAAAGGCCAAGACCCTGCTCTGTCCCTGGCACCCCTTTCGTTGCTGGTGCTCCAGGAGAGATCCAGCAAGAGAACACAGAAGAGAGCTGGCCACAGCCCTGGTGCTAGTGCACTAGAAGGCATTTTCATTAAAACATCAGCCATTTGGCACAACTTGGTCCATTTCAGTAAGTAAATAAGTGAGTTTTGAGATGATTTCATGAGTCAGCTGTCTGAAGAAAGCCTGAGCAGTGTCCAAAGATGGGTCTGACTCCATCAGAGGCAGAGATCCACACAGCTTCAGGGAGGCGGTGGAAGGAAAGCAACTTTGGTCCCTTCTATTCTGTTGCTTCTAAAGCTGCTCTGCACTGTGTATTGCTTTTTATTATGGCTGGGGGGAAGGTGAGCTGATTTCTGACTGTCAAACAAGCCATTTTTATCATAACCAGCAATGGATTGAGCAACAGTACCTGATCACTGAAAATGAGAAGAAAACATAGAAACTTGTTGCCATGCTGTTCAACTCAATGCCTGCGTAACTCTGCTGTGAGCAGCTTCTCAAAGCAATTTGAAAGACATTGATGGTAGAAGTATCTAACAGAAAACAAACAGCTCTGCATTGAATCCCTTCATAAAGATGTTTTTAATTCATCCTCTGATAACAATCTCATGTCTCGTACACCGGCACTGTAACGATTGTTTCACAGTCTCTAAGAGGTTAAAAATGGAAGTGCTGCAAAGAGAGACTTACTTGCTGGTCAAGATCAAGGCATCAAGGGAGATATGTAGTGCTGGGTAGCAATGTAATAGATTCTGAAGTTTATAGCTTAAACTCATCCTTTGGGATCTCTACTTTGCTGCTAACTCAAGAGAGTGTTTCAGAGCTGGCTATAGTGCAGACACTGGCATGTCACCTGTGCAATGGTCCTAAAAAGCCATGATTTCAAAAATGTATTCTAAAGTTAAAATCTATTTCAAGACTTGATTGACATAAGCTGATTTCTGTGGGCTGAACATCTTCCTTGTTTCCCTGAAGTTAACAGAGTTGCATCAGGATGTGATGAGCACTAGGAAAATCTGGTCCATGGAAACAATGGAAGAGACCATGAAATACAACTTTGTGTGCTGTTGTGCTTCTATCTAAACATAAGTAAGTCCAGACAAGGGACCAATTGCCTTAGTGATTATGGTGAAGCAATGGAATGTAATGCCTCTCACACTCAGTGTTTGAAAGATGAGCTAAATGGTTTGCACTGCACATCTTGCTGTCTTGTCCAAGGTGCAGGAGGTGGAGAAGTGCAATTCCAGGTCACTCTTCGTGGTGTTGCAGTTAGTAACAGATAACCGCAGATCTTTCCAAGATACCAACAGAGACCCTGGGAGATTGGTTTTGCCTGCAGCAAAAAAAAAAAAAAGGAAATTCCTTCAAGAGTTTGAATGGAAAGGGCTCACTAATACTTCAGGGTTCAGGTGAGATCTTGGTCTCAGGAGGATTAGCTGCCTGGTGCTTAAAATTTTATTGCAGTGTTTCACTGTCCTGTTTGCTTCCCTAAGACCTAAGTTTTCACATCAGAATTCTGATTTGGAGGTGTTGATCTTTTTTTCTGACTAATTTCCAGCTGCATTTAGGAAGCCTGTTTTTTAGCCCAGGTCCCTGTGTTCCTAAAATCCATCCTCTATTAAGATGTTTCAAGTTAGATATCCATGGTTTTTAAGCTTTTTTACTTCAGATGAGCACCTAAAGTGCTTTGGAAGTTCAGTGTGCCATAAATTGAGCAAGATTATAATGTACCAGTAGCTGCTGTTTAAAAAACTGATTCAGTTTCATTTAAGACAGAATTTGCAAAGCCTTGTAGAGTTACGTGTGTTTAAAACACATGCATTTTATTGAGAGTTGGGTATCTTACTCTTTTAGGTAGTTTTGAAAATCTCAGCCTAAATTTTGTTCAGAATTGTTTGATATTGCCTTCAAGGAAATCTATCCATCACCCTTTTACAGGGTAAAATGCTTCTCTCAGAGCTGTGTGGTAGAATTCATCATTGATATTATGTTCTCCCCACCTGCATGCAAAGCAGAACTCTTTCTCTTTGCTTTATTTTCCCTGTTCTCTATTTCTCTTTTGCGGTGCATTTACCTCAGTGGCTATTACCATAGTGTTCAAGTCAATAGAATATCCAGTGTCCTGTATAATATAGTCCTAATTTTTTCACCCACAGGCTTTGATTTTGATCTGGACACTTCCACCACAAGCCCATACTTAATAATTAAAATCTTCATATTTTTTGCACAAGTTCCCTATTTTCCTTTCTGATGCATTCAAGCACTGTGAATTGTTCCCTGAAGCCAAATCTATACTTTTTATTGTTATGTGAATATTCTGCTCATACTAGATATTACACTTTTACTTCCTATTCAATAAATAACCATGACATTCAGCTCAGCAATGGGTATTAGTCTGTCAGAATACTAATTTATGATGAGAATAGTGTAAAATCAATAGGTTTATGGATCAGAAATGTGTAAATATGAAGTTCAAGCAGTGGCTCTTCTGTGAGTTAAATTCTAAGTAAACATTCCCTTCCAAAATGTATTAAGTGCTGTTTTACCTCTTGTTTCAAAGCTGATTTGAAATATGAGGTGATTTATGAATTTAGAAGATGACTCTTTGAAATTTTTCCTTATGCATTTTGTGACAATATATAAGCCATCAGGTTGTTCAGTATGAGAATACATTTCAGTTACTTCATTGGGATATAGCTCAATATTAACTTTCTGGTCTGCTGTCTTACTGAACAATGCCTGTTCCACTGACAGTTCATTTAGATATTGTCATGGTGTTGGAAGCTTTAAAGGGGTTAATGAGGTATTTATTCCATTATTGTTATTGGAAATTACAGTGTCTAGAACACTTACACAAGAAGATTAAAGATAGATGCTTTAGACCACTTTCTATAGTCTGATAGGCCATTATTTTCTGGTTCATAACACAAAATAGTACTTTTCATCAAGGAGCTCATATTCTCTAGATGATTCAAAAATTCACAGACCAAAACCAATGTGAAGTATTAAGTTCCTAATACTTTTTTAACCCCAAACAAGTTATAATGCAAATGTTTTAATCAAACAAGGCAAAATTGTCACACATTTCTCTCTGTGAAGTCTGACAATGAAAAGGGTGCCTTAAGAAATTAGAGTAGAACTCCTCTAGCCTAGCTTCTACTTACAGCTTAGCAGATATGACAAACTCTGTCTGCTGCTTCTGATGGATTGAGTTATTTTGCACGGGATTAAAAACTTTCTTGCTTCCCTGATTTTCAATGGGAAGACTTGGAGTGTAGTTTTGCTCTTTTAAAGTGGTTCCTTGGGGTGATGAGCAACCATTTCACAGTGGAAGGAAAGCAGATGTTGTCCATGACTTGTGTAGTGTGTTTGAGATATTTGGGATCCTGTCCATGTGTGCCTCATTATTAGCAGAAAATGCCAGCTGTACTTTTTCAATCCTGAGGGCCAGGAAACCATCTCATAGCCCTTCAGCCTGGTCTGGTTGTGCAATGTGGTGGCGGAGCAACCAGAGATCTGTAAGGGCTTTCTTGATGGTTGAGAATTAGCGCAGCCAACCTTTGCAGTACTTTTCATGCTCTCCTGGTATATACTGTAAAATAAATGATGCAACCAGTTGTTTCACTAGATGATAGGTAGCTCCTGGTAGCTAGATCCTGAGCATATATCTAACAGCAGCTGAAGAGAGGGACACCTGGGGAGAAGCATATCTCCATCCTTGCAGATAAACAAAAGCGATACAGGCATGGTCCTGGGCAACTTGCTCTAGGTGATCCTGCTTGAGCTGGTGATCCTTCTTGAGCTGCTTGACCCTGCTTGGGCAGCAGGTTGGCCAGGATCACCTCCAGAGGTCCTTTCCAACCTCAAACATTCTGTGATTCTGTGAAGTGTCCTGAAGGTTTACGTGCTCCTTTGCTCCTCTGGGTGCACAGGATGGGCTAGAGGCACAGCAGGGAATGTGCATCAGAAATCTCAGGGCTTCTTCCTGCAGCTCCCTTCTCAGGGCAGCACCTGTATAGGAAGCAGATATTTGCCCAGCTCTGTTGAGAAGCATGTGGCCCATCTCCTAATGGTAGGATTTTTTTTCCTACACTATTTGTTGTGAAGCAGTAAGTGTGGCAGTGTTTAATCCCTTACACTGTCTTTGTCTGGATACATTTAAGGGCTGCACGGTCCATAGTGGACGTTATCCGTACTGCACTGCCCTAGGTGCAGCACCTCAGTGTCATCCAGGGTGCCTCTGACTGAGCCCATGGGTGGGTTTAGGAGTCGTGACACTCAGTTTGACGTCGTCTCCTCTAGAGCATCCTGCCCTCTTTGCCTTAGCATTTTCCTCCTGTGTACTCATATGCAACATCCTATGGTCAATTACAAAAATCAACCTTTTCAAAAGAGACTTTGGTGCATCAGCGATTAGAAGACGGACTTTGCTTTAGAGGAGAGATTCAGTCAACATTTAGTTTACGTGCCAAGCCTTACAGTAATACTTGAGAAAGGCAGCAAGATAACAGGCTGCAAAACAATATGTTCTAGAGCCGAGATGTATTGGGAGATATTCACGTAACAGAAAACAACTTCACTGTAACAGAAATGAGTTTCATTTTCACACAGCAGTACAATGCATAATCTGATGCATTCGCACAAAATAACCTTAACATCTCGAATATTATTTTGGAAAAAGAAAACTTCAACTGAGAAAGTTTGTGCTTAAAAACAGAAAAATACCAAACCACTTCTGGATTTGGGGGTTGGTTTATTTTTTTTCCATTTATGAGGTGGAGATAGGTTATAAATCAGAGAAAAAAAAGTATTTATAGATGATACACAGCTAGCAATACCAGTTTCTACTGGCCAGTACATCTGTGTGACTATTTCATCTTCCATGGTAACTTAAACACAAGAAAAAAGCCTTTACAGTTCAGGGCACTGCTGCCTGACCAGAGATTGAGTGGGTTTGTAATAATTCATAGACCTTTCACTTTCGTTTTTCTAGTGTTGAGGAATTACATTCTGCTATTAAAATGGCTATGTGAATTACCAGGTAGAGTGCATATATTCTACCTGCTCAAACAGATAAATAGAGCGTCGTGGAGAGCAGGGAGCCCTTAATAGCAGATATTCTAAAGAATCCAGATGGCTTGAAAGAGAATAGCATTGTATTTCCCCTCGTTTGCCAGTTGTTCTTTAGGTAGGATCCCTTAAAGGATGGAGGCTAGCAAGCACTATTTATCTTCCTTGGGCAGTAGCCACATGTGTTTTTCCTTTTGTGCTAATTAAGAGCAAGACAGCCTTGTAGTGGTGCATGAATCTGAAATCCTTAAGTGGTTGCAAGGTTGGATAAAGTGTTTGTATCGGCTGCCAGATCTGTGCGTGAAAGGCTTGAGAATGTCCTGGGCGGACACTCTGCTGCAGCAAGTGGGCACAGTTTGTGGGCAGTTCAGGCAAGGTTAGGATCTACTCAGTTATTCATTGGTGTCAGTTTTAACACTCTTGGCCATGATGACAGTATCTGGAGACAAGCAACCCTGATGTGGAGAGCTTGGTAGAGCTCGTGGGAATTTCTGGTGCTCCTTCCTTTCCAGAGTCAGAACTCTACCTAGTGTTTTTCCTTTTTATTTTCAGAATTTATTGATTTCCCTGCTTGGCTGGCAGGAGCCTGGAGGAGAAAAATGAGTGTTTCTCCTGGGAATTTCATTCTTAATGGTATACAATGCTTGTCTGAGGCTTCCAGCTACAATAGAAAATGCTTCCATTAAAGATAACTGGAAGAACTCGGTCTGGAGAGGTTTCTGGGAGGAGGTGATGTGTGTGGGTTTCCCTGCTATATATGGGCTTTGACTGGTTTGCATGTATGTGATTGCAGCAAATTGTAGACCCAGCACATGGGTGTCAGAAGTAAAGAGAATGTTGGAGACTCAACAACCAATAAGAACAGTCAGATCAGATCATGCCAAAATACAACTTTTTGGTTGAGCTTCCAGGCTATTTCTAGAAAAATATCATAACGCTCATTCCCCGATTTAAACTGCCATATTCAAGGTAAAAGAAAAAGCTGAAAGGTAGTAGCCTGTCTCTAAGCTGTTTCAATCCTCAAGGGAGACATGCAGTCAGCTAAAAAAGAAATATCAAAAATACGTTCCTTGATCTTTGCCTCTTCAGACTCCAGTTTCTCCATCAGTGGGCACAGCCTTATATTCTCAGCGCTCCATAAGGGGTTATGAGATGTTGGCCTTGAACCTTCATAAAAAATCCCAACTGCAAAGCTTTGTGCAGGCTAGGGAACGTAATTCATTGATGTCCACAATATAAGCTGAGATTTGTGCATGCCAAGAGCCATGCATGTTCCCAATGACAATGTCATGCTCTTATTGTCATCCTCATAAACCTTCAGACAAGTCTGCAAAATATCTATTCATTCAGTATTCTTTTATTTTTTTTCTCCTCCTTTTTTTAAATAAACCCTAAATCTTGTCCTTGCATTTTACAGACTGATAAGTGTCCTGAGATTGCAGAACCTGGAATAGATTGTATCAACCTTCATTCTTTCCCTTGCAGGTGTAGCCTTGCAATATGTGACATGCCATTCATAATATGAGCGGGAGTGTACAATACAGAATACCAGTCTTTTGTTACTGGATGGAAAATGGAGCTCAACTTTTAAATTGATTTTGGGAGAGGGAGGGAAGAGAAGAAATGGGTATTTATTAATTTCTGCTGCTAGTAAAACCCATCACTTTCAAATTTATAAAAGTGCCCATCTTTGGAGCTCAGGCTCAGTGTCTGTCTCAAGCCAGTGAAGCTGCACCGGTTCCCATGAGAAGTGCTTCAGCCTTCTGAATTACTTCAGTGCAAATTAGGAATTCAGGTATAAAGAAAGTAGAATAAATATTGCTCTGTGGGCTGGCAGCATAATGTATAAGGCCCATTTCTCTGTTCATGTTGTCTCATGTCCTTAAGGAACAACTCTGATGAAGTCAACGGAGCTAAGCTAAGTTAAAAATATTTTAAAAGAAAGGCCAGGCTTGATTCTGCTATGTTAAGCTCCTACCAGATGAAACTAGCTCATCAGTCTTTGCAGTTACTATAATGCATACAGACGCCACTAGTATTTTAACAAATACTCTAAGGTTAATTACTAAATTTTACATGCTAAACCATCATAAATCAAGAGTTACACCATTGAATTCAGTGGTGCTAAACAAGTCTCAGGACGCTGTAAATGAAGGAAGGCTCATGAGCGGTTCAGCCTAACAGGAAAATGAATGGTGCTAGTTCAAAAATGATTTCAATTACATTTGGAATCGGTTTTATATAGGTGGTATGTAGGACAGGTCTTCAGTTAGACTACATTGCTCTAGTTTCACTGATGTTCCTGGGGAGAGGACAATTTATACAATTTGGCTATATTTTTATTTTTCTGACTGCATACGTAACGTGATTTAAAAATATTTGATCTGATTAGTGTGCTGGGACAACCTTGTATTTGGTTTATCTAACAATTTTTGAATGCTTAGCCACTTTGCATATATAATTGCTACATTTGCAGTTGCAAATCAAACTTTGCCAGTTAGGAATACTGGAAAAAATCCTTTTGGCTGCACTAGTTCTGCGTACAAATACGTGATGGAATGGTCAGTGCTGAAAGCCTGCGCTGGGGAATGCTACAGTCTGGGAGAGCTGGCAAATGGTTTTATTTCCATAACATGTAGAAGAATATGCCATGACAATATTAATCATTAAGAAAACAATTGAAGTAATTGTTTTGCTAAGAATAGGGCTACATGTCTCGTGTAGAAAAATCACCCATGACTTCAGTAGAAATTAATTCTTCTTCTAGATTGAATATTATTATTTCTACATTGACCTGTATCTTTCAGACAATACAATTTGATTTTTTTTTTTTTTTTTTTTTTTTACTTTTTAGATATTTAGATATGGAACCTTTTGTAACAGAGTTGTATACTTGAAACAGTTGATTTTTACCAGTGATTACTTTTAATTATTTTGTTCACTTTTTGTTGTACTTTTATTGACTAATAAATACCTGAAAAGGAAAAGAAGGTCTCTGCAGGAACTGTATGCAGAAATGTATTCTGAAAGGCAAGAGCAGGCTCAGGCTGAATTTTGTGGTCCTTGTGAAATGACTTGCAGTTTTTGTGTAATCTTCACAATTTACAGTTGAGGGCATTGACTTTTGTGAGTGCTGGGTCATGGCCAGTTTTCCATGGCTGGCAAGTCAGGTTTCTCAAGAATTCAGTATTGAGCATTTTGCTTTGAAAGGACCAGCTCAAGTGCAGCCACTAGCTGTTACTGTTCTGCTCATTGTGTTGTAGCGTGGCTGTTCGATTGTGAATCTGGAAAGAAATTTAATAATTTCAATACAATTCCTTGGGCTGGTGTTTACTTCATATATTCCACCCCAAACAACCTCTGTGACTATCACAGAAGAAACAAAACTACAAAGTACCCTCTCATTTCCTTAGACTTATTCCCCAGACCATGGCTGAAGCACATCATTAGTGTGATGATGGGAATTTCATCACTGATAACTGTATCATTAAAAGCTCAAAACTAATCACTATCGGTATACTTGAAGTAGTCTTGCTTGTTTAAAAAATTTAACCCACCTTTACGCAGAATATCTAGTGCAAAAAAAAATCTGAAAGAAAATGGATTTTGATTCCTTGTAACATAAAAAAAATGACGATAATTTCTTTCCCCCCTACTAGTATATAATCAAACATGAGCTACAAGATCAGTAACAAAATTATTCTGCTTTTAGCTGCTAGCATACTTCACCCAAACCAGAGCTTATAAGGCAAGTACTCTTGACCTATTTTCTGTGGTTTGCTGGGTTTTCAAGAATGAAAGACAGGAGCCGGAGTGGCTGCACCAAAAAGCTCGTGGAAAGCAGTAAGTGATCTCAATCTGTTATGTGCAGTGGAGAATCAGCTGTGAACAACTTTAAGACACCCTAGTCTCCAAGCTATGCATGATTTATGGGGGTATCTAACCCTAAGAGCAATGTGAGCAGACCACTGCAGTGATTAAATCCTATTTGAACGTTTTGTTAGGATAGTCCATGACAGGACAAAAGGCCCCTTATTCCCTTGCGACAACATCTCACACACAGCCTTCCTCCCTTGGCTTTCTCTGTACTAATCACCCCTAAAAGCTAAATAACAGAGGTTTCTGGAAAAGCCTGAAGGAGGAGTCCTAAGGCAAACAGTTAATGCTTAACGTCCCAGACACAGGGCTAATTAACTGAATCTTTAAAACATCATGATGGGGATTTTCTGCATGCAGGTATTATCAATTATCCCATGAATTCAAGAGCTGCAATTCCCGGTAATTAACACCACGTATTCATTGCAGAGGACAGAACTGTACAAGGGGAAATAGCTACTACAAACGTGAAATTCTCAAGTTAAATTGTACCTTTGAATAAAAGAGATCCATACGTTGAGGATCAAGACAAAGAAGTGAAACATGCCCTGTGTGTGATACACAGAGATAGCGAGTGATAAGGATATAGGGAATAAAACAGCCAGATACATTACACTTCCAGACTGGCATCTGCACATTTCTACACACATTTGCACGTGCAGTGCTATCGTATGCATTTTCTGTCTTGGAAGACATAGGCAATTACCAGTGTTATGAGCTGCCATCTTCGCAGGTGATGGGGAAAGTTGTTATGCCCATATCATCCTAAGTTTTAGTTTAACTCAGTGAGAGTGAGTGCAGGTACTGCTGAAGGCTGCTCGAGCTGGAAATGACAGGGTAGCTGTGTCTGTGTGCTGCTAACAGCTGACACACATCCTCGGCCATGGGGCACGGGAAAGCCAAACTCTTTCTGGGACTCAATTTTCAGACCTAGGGAGCTTAAAGTGAAATATTTGGATGTGTGGCTAAGGCACATTAATGCTAGCTTGATGCCAGGCTGCTTACTGAATTAGCACTGGGCTGCACAAAATAGGTATTTTGGTGACTATGGATTTCGATGGTTATAGGCAACCGACTGTAAAGATTAGGCTCTGGGCTCAAACATGAAGACAAGTTATTCAGCATGGGGTCTATTGATTTTCCAAAAGAGTAACAAGCTTTCTTTTCTTCACGTCTCTCATTCAGTTGTTAGATACTACTGAAAGTGAGAGCTCAGGCACAGCTAACGGGCTTCCCGATGTTCACAACTGAAGGGAGCGTTCCTGTGCATCACCTGTAAAACAGGGGTAAGAAACAAATTAGTGCTTTTTTTGTAATCTGTCTTGATGCAAAATTCATAAAGAGGGATCGTTTTAAAAGCACAGGACGCACAAAACCTGCACACCCAGCAGTAACATTACCTTGATGTTTTCCTGAGAAGCTTCAGGTCTCTGCTTATGTGGGTGAGTCCCGGGGCAGACTAATCCTGGTCCCGGAACTGACTAATCTGCGGTCTCCAGTTTACCCCTTTTCCTGCTTACTCTGTGGGGAGGCATTGGTGCTAATACAAACAGGATGATATTTTTAGCTCATCTCAAGAGGTTTCCAAAGCTGTGCGTTATAAATTATTTGTGATGTGACTGTAGATACAGCTCGGTTTTAGGAAAATCCTTACTGCCAGCTGTGGTGGTGGTGTTTTTGAAAGCTGGAAGTGTCGGTACCAAATTATTCACGCAGTAGAGTATTTTCAGTTGAGTAGGGAGTCCATGCAAAAAACCCACAAACCCCACTAAATGATATTAAAGAACCGAAAGCACAAAGTGATCATTCTGCACTGACAACTGCCCTGCAGAAGTTTGGATGATCGCATAGTTGTCAGTTTTGCTATTCAGAAGCATATATCTTTCAGGCAAGGTAGGGCAGGCTTAGCATGGCCTCAAACTGCACCATGACGCCACCGTGAATGATGCCTTATTATTGACCTGAACTGATTATTCAGAGACATTCTTGTTATGCTTAAACTCCAAGACCTAACATCACTGGGCAGACAGTCAGTGTTTTAAATCTTAACAGGTGGTACAGTTTAGACCAGCCAAAAAACATTATCTTTGAAATTTATTCACTGTAAACTTTCACAAATTTATGATTCAATGAATCAGTTTTTCCATCAGGCCCTCTTACTTATTTTACCCTCCATGACATTTAAATTGCACCCCTGATGCAAATGTTACCCAGAACCTATAACTTGGGTATGCTTTTGCTTAAAGTGAAGTCAGCAAATTGTTCTTACATTTGACTTAGTATCTTAACTTTCAGAGTGTGGCTTGTGCCAATTCTGCCAGTGATTAAAGTCAGCAATTTTTTCCTTGTGGCAGCTCCTAAAGGCACTATCCACTATCTGGGATTGGATCTTTGTTGCACTATGGAACATAGCCATATAGAGAAGACTCAAGTATTGAAAATCAGAAATGTGTTTAACTAATGTTTTGAACTGGGTCCCTAGAGATTTTTCTTTCATTTTCTCTTACTCTGTTCCCTTCTTTGGTTTTGGTTTTTTTTTTTTTTTTAAATAGGCAGAAACATGCACAGAAATACACACACATGTGCATACATGCAATCACAAGTGAGCAGCGTAATGATGACGGTAATTTCTTTGTCTCTTGAGACAGACCTATTAAATAATTTTCTGTTATTTTCCTTCAACATGTTTTTCTCTGTCTTTCGTCTCTGCAGAGTAAAGAGGAGGGAAGAGTTGGGGATTTTTTTGCACTTGGTTTTTCTCTTAAATCAGCTTGGGGTATTTTTGGTGTTTATTTCTATGAATATAGGTATGATCAGTATATCCCTAATGAACCCGTTAGCTCTGCTTATGTGCAATTTTAGTTCCTTGCACCCAGTTAACATAGACTCTTAGTGCAGCTGGTGAGTTTTAAAATCATCTTGGAGTGCTTCACTGGACTGAAGAAATAATTAATTGAAGGCTCTCAGCACGTGCTAAGTAGCTCGGTTGAGTCTGAAGATCTGAACAATTGCTTTGTTTTTTCCTTTCCTTATCACCATTAGCCATTTTCACTGGATAGAGATACAAAATAACTAGCCTTTACAGTGAGCCATTAAACTGTCATTTGGGCAACTGTGCATGAAGAGGCATCAGATAACGGTCAGTGCTGGAGTAGAACAGGGTTTGTGAATCATAGCTGTCTCCACTGTACTTAAATCACATTCACCACTGGAGCAGTCAAGTGTTTCATTAAAGGGAGAAGCATTCATCTAGAGAAATATATCCAAAAAATGAGAGTAAATAAAAGCCTTACATTTTTCTCTATTTCTCTTCATGTTTTATTTACCACAGTGGGGGCTTAACAAGGTAGCAAATATAAAGAGCAGTGAGATAACCATGCAGAAGAGGATTCTGAAAATGAACACAGTGACATTTTAAAAGAGACGTTCCACACTGGGGCAGATTTAGGGTTTTTTCTTATTTATACAGCACTTAGGGGGATGGTGGAGGGGAAGCTGTGAATATATTTCAGTGGAAAAAGTGCAAAACCTACTAAAAAAAACCCCTATCTCTGCAGAGACATACATCTGGAAAGAGGAAGTAATTTCTGTTGAGAAATAGGATTTCTCCTCTACTACTTATAAAGCATGCAGAAAATAAAAATGGCCACCTTCATATTATCGGTCTTAATTAATTATGTGATGCTGCCTGAAAGGTGGTAATTACTGCACACATAAAAATTGCAGTCTTTGCCCCCAACGAGCTTGCAGTTTAAATAATGGAGGTCTCTGCAAGTGAACAAAACCCGGAAGGCACTACGGGGGCTTGGGGAGAGGGGAAGGGGCGAAGGGCCAGGAGGCTACAATAACATGACCATGTGGCTTCTCCACAGTGTCTCTGATACTTATGATCTCAGTCTTTTAATACTGTGAAAAAAAAAAAGGGGGAGGGGGGCTTGAAATGGGGTGACAGAGAAGAAAAGGTTTTACACATGGAGGGTGTGGGGCAGAGAGCCTGGGTCTGAATTACGTGATGGTGAAAGCGCAAAGAGCCAGGGGTAAGGAGTAAAGCAGAAATGGGTGTACCGCATGCAGGAGACCTAGACCCGCCTGAAATCTGCATGCTGAATGCAAGTGTGCTTTCCTCTGCCACCTTCCTTCTGCATTTCCTCGACAAGGTTTCTTTGGCTGTCCCCAGCAGCCTTGACCCCCTGGGAACTGGCACAGAGTCCCCAAAGAGGGAAATCCCTGAGCCACTGCTCCTTCAATGCAAAAATGTAGCTCTTCCTAAGAAATGACGGGGCTGAACCTTCCCTCGCTGCTGCCAGGAAAAGGAGGATAATCAATCCATCCGGTGACTCCTCCTCAGAGCAGGTCACTGCTGCTGGCCCAGCAATGTTGACCAAATTTTCCTCTTTTGTAGCTGGAACTGGTCATCGACTGCCCCTAATCTGCTTGTCAGGGAAGAGGGATCCTTTCGTCCTCTGCAGCATCAGCATCATCTCACCTCCTCAGGGGACCCAGCTCTGTTACCAGTGCTCTGTGAGGGGAGGGGAAGATGCTCTGTGTGTCCTCTCTCCCCGTGCGAGCACAACAGGCGACAAGATTTATCCTCGGAGCCTCACATTCAGCCCTCTCTAATGTAATTACCAGATGCTGGGCTTTATACAGCAGTCTCTTAAGTACCTATAAACTGAAGGCCAGAAATCACATCACATGCCTCCTCCAAGCCATTTGGGCCATGTCCTTTGTTGCTGCGTGTTGTGCATAGTCATTGGTGCAAGATGGTTGCAAAATGCTGCTGAATTCAGGATGGTAGGGCTTTACTCGGCTTTGCATGGCCTTGAATGAGGCAAACTCACAAGAAAAGTCTGGCCCTGAGGTTTAATGGCATCTCAGTCACTTTGGGGCCTGGCTGTCTGGGCTTCACAGACCTACGAGTTTGGGGTCTAATTTTCCACTGTCATAGAACAGCTCTAAATACCGAATAGTTCAACCAAAACCCTGGATTTGCAAAAATAATTTGATTCGAATCCAAATATTACCTTTGTTACTTAGTTCTGTGTCTGCATAGGTCCCCCTGCCTCCAGCCAGCCTCGGTGTTCAACATATAAACTATATGGTCATCTTTAAAGGCTTTTGCTGCGTGAGCACAGCCACGTGCCTAGCTGCTTGCTTACACGCCCTTTGGGGAGCAGTGCTGCAGCAGACCACTTCTCTTACAGCATTTTGTTCCTGAGCACAGTTTCGCTCATGCTGTATTTATCATCGGTGTATGGGATGATTGGTGTGCATCGCGCTGTGCAGGGAGAAGCTGCAGACAGGCACAGGTCAGAGGAAATTGTGATGAAAGGTCTGATCCTGCAGGCAGACCCGTTGCACAGGGAACCCCAGTCCAGCAGCAAAGCCTGGCTGAAATCTGGGCAATGGTGCAGATGTGCTCGCAGACTGGCTTACAGAATGTGGGTCTGTATGTTTGTGATGCCATAAGCGTGGCATCCTCTGAGATGGAAAACATGGTCACGGCTGGGGTGGGCCAAATAACGGTGCACAGCCGAGCTCAGGCAGTGGGACTAGGGAGGTGAGTGGCTCCCTCTGAGCTTTGGGTTTTCTTTGAAACAAAAGAAAAAAACCCTCCGAGGTCTATTTTTTACTTAAGAACTAAGGAAAGTCAAGGATATAATTTCTAAAAATTAACACTAGAGGCAATCTAAGCAGTAATCTAATCAGGGAAAATTTCTATTGTACTTGGAGCTGAAACTCCCTGGGCTTTGAGTACAAAACCCCTGTGGCTGCAAGCTGGGCCAAAAACGTCACCCTGAAACTAGGATTTCTTGTTGCCTCATCTTCTTGCATCAAATGTTGCCAGGTAGCATGTTTCTAATTCTACTCTGCAGCATTTCAGGGCTCTAACATTGTAAAATGTAGGTTCAAACATGTTCTTTTTCCATAGGAATGTGTTAAACAGGCCATGAAAAGCCAGCATGATCAAAAGATGTTCTACAAAGTATTGATATTTCACTGCTTCTTACCTTGAGCTTCTCCCGTAATTCACCATATCAGAAATACAATATTTGTAAGTTCTTTTTCATAAAGGTCTTTATAGGTTTGGAAATTTAAACACCGCGAAGCTGAAGTTGAATTGGAAACCAAAAGTCTCTAAGCTTGTACATCTTAGAAAAAAAAAAATTCAATTAAGTGGGATTTTAGCTGTTTCAATAAAATTGGACTCTCCCTTTTCAAGATAAGGGTCCTATAGAGCTGAAGCAACCTTTATGTGGCAGGAATATCCACTTCTACTAAACGTATAATCCTAGCTCAGGATACAATACACACAACAGGAAATCAATGTATAGTAGAATCAATTTGAAAATATAAAATAAACTAATATATGAGTGGAAAATTGACTTCCTATGGATTAAAAGCAGCACAAATGGTAGAAAAATCTGGCTTTTTAACAGGATGAGGTGAGTGGTAATAATAATGCAACTGATTAACTAGCTGGACTCAAGCTGCTGTGTGTGCACATAGATTTTTTTTTCTTTGGTAAAAGGATTCAAAGAGGAAATAATTTATTGGTGCACTTTGCTCAATGTTTGTCATTGAAAGGATGCAAAGCGTGTACAGCACCGTGAAAAAAGGGAAAAAGTAAAAGATACGGAATGTATTATTTAAAATATCAGCACCCTAAAGAGTGTAGGATTATTGCAGCAATCCCATTATAGCTGTGGGGATATATAAATGTTTCCATTACGATTATCATTGAGGAGTTTATAACTCAGCCATTGAGGTTTTTATTTTTTAAGGGAATTTAATGTTTGTGTAATGTGCTGTATTGACAGTCTGGAAACTGGAAGTCTCTTATTTGCTGTCAGAGCAGATATAATTGGAGACAGAGGGAGAGCAGCCCCTAGTTTGCCCAGTGCCATCCTCAGTCCTGCCATCAGCAAGTCCTTCTACAACTGATGCTTCAGGCCTCTTTCGGTCATTGGTACCTCCCTGGTGATTGCTCTCAGGGAAAACAAAGTAGGGACAAAATAGATGGAGACTAGAAAGCTATTCAACGTAGGCCATAGACATGAATGCTAAGTTTTTCCGTTTTTGACACAATGCAGAATGACACCGTAAGCCTCACGTTTAGGAAAAATTACTATGTTTGGTCACAGGATGGAGAAAAAGAGCAGTCGTCCTTCCTGAGGCTGAGCTGCCGACTCTTGGGATCACTCCAAAGCAACAGCTGGAGCAATCCATGCACTATTTTGTGTCCCTGGACAATGCCTATTGACTTCTGGGGACCAAGTGTTCCCAAAATGAGGTATCCAAGTTACCTGCAGTACAAGAGTGGAGCCTAACTGAGGCGGCACGACATACCTGCAGGCTGCCCAGTACAATGAAACTCAGCTACGAATTCTCCACATCTGCCAGTTTTATTGGGGAACATTAAATCTGTACACCACCACTTGATACATCCACTATTAGTCTAGTGTGAATGTAGCTATGATATAGCCACATGGCTTCTCTCCCATCATGTGACTAAGAATACACAAATTAAGTGGGGCTTCAATCCACATTTAAATATTTATTGGATACATGAAGCTGCTTCATGAATGGAAATAGAGACAGAAAAGGAGAGAAGATCCAACAAATGTGTAGACTTCGCTTGTCCCACTTACTGGTACACCTCAAAAAAGTAGCATTTCCAGGCTGATTGTACACAGAAAGACACAAATCTGCTGTATCCTGAAGTGGAGATGCCTCTGGTGTGATGCGACGCCAGAAGGAGCCAGAAGCTCCACATCTGAAAAAGTGATATATGCCCCATAGCCTGGCATTCTGCCAGGAAGACAACAGAGTCCAGACAGACCCCGGGCAAGGGGAAGCAGGAAGGTGCCCAGGCAAGCTGCTGTGGGAAACCAGGCAGCAGGTAAGCCCGCTGCCAGAAATGTAGCTGCAAGCAGCACGGCCCCATAGGTCTTCGGAAGAAGACAGGTTGCGCTGCCCAGGAAGTTGGTTTTCCCGCAGCATAACATGCCGTCTATTCTTTTTGTGCCCCAAAAGACTATGTGTGGAGGTATGGTAACTTCATTTGAAAAAATTAAATGAATCCCATATAACATCTTCACATAGACTGGCTCAAAAACCCAGACAGGAGAGAAGTTTTGAGGGAAGAGGCTGGCAAGGGAAGAAAGCCAGAGTGAAAAACAGTGCTAAATAAGGTACGGAGTGAATAGTATATAGCAGTTTTTCCTGCGTGAGTGACCTATCCTGCCCTGGGATCTCCATAAAATGTACGAACACAGCTTGCATCCATGAGTAAAGGACTTGAGTTCACCTGAAACTTGAATTATGTCCTCGTTGCAATATGGGACCAATGCTGAGGATCAGAAGGACCAGAACTCCTCGTATAGATTGTATGTCCAAAAAGCAGCTGAGCTCAGGTCATCAGTTGGAGTGTCTCACAGCCATGGGAAGTTAATATGAAAGTCCATTATAATTGCAATTCTTACAGGAGTGGAGCTAAATGGATTACTGTATTTTAAAATCCTTTAATTATCTGTATTTTTCTTTTATTTCTCATCTCACAAGGACTTGTGAGCAACATAAAGCAGAGGTGGAAGGGGGAGGGAAGCAGATTGCTAACACTGGACCAATCCATTGGGATGGAGCTTCATGAGTTAAGTTAGAAAATGTGTGGACACACAACTCTGGTTCCTGATCCCAGGATCTGGGCTCAGTCATCAAAAGGTGTGTTTGTGCAGACGAAGTCACAGACTGGGTCAAAGTAGGACCCAGCAGACTACTGGGCTCTTATTGAGTAAATGTAGTTGTGTTGTGAGTAGACCTTTTCTTTAATCTTTGTGTAAACCTCCCGCTGATATGTATGGGAAATCTGCTGTGCATGGAGTGTGGGAGTGTTATTTTAGATTAATATCTGAGATGATTTAAACTAGAATTGGTTCCTCTCCACAGACAGGGTTTGGCACCTCTGACCTAAACTCCATGTGCTGAGAGCTATAGAAAATGATAGACAGACAGCGCACGGGTCTTGCCATCCAGGAGGGGTGTTATTGGGTAAGAGTACTTTAGGATGTTGGAATGGTTATTCTTTAGTGCTAGATTTATTCTGTTGCTTACACTTCATGTAACAAATGGCTACTCCTTTAAACCAATCTTGACATCAAGAAGAAAGTAGTCCAGATATTTATTTGTTTGTAGGATTGCAACATAAACATCCGTAGTTGTCAATGATCAAGAAAGTGCCTTGCAATCTGTATTCGCTACAACTGGCAGATCATTTTGTACTCAGTAATTCCACGGCACTTTTCACTTTGCTTTATAAGGGTAGAGGAATCTCTGAAAAAAAATGCATACCTAGAGAATATATATATTTTTAATGAAGACTAAATCTGCTAAACCCTCCAACTGAGAAGTGATGAAAACCCAGCTTGGTATCTTAAACAAGTCAGATAACCAAAAAAACAGTAGAGACTTTTAACACCTTATTAGCTGCATTAAGAATTGTTACTGCAATTGATGTTACCAGGATATGTGATGCATTCACGTAATGAACTGCTTTTCAGCCATCCTGAGATGTCTCATATGTCAGTCTGGAGGCTGCGATTCTCCAAACAGATAGGAGTAATGAAGGTGTGTCTAGCACTAACTGAGCATGGAGTGCATTTTAAAAAATGAAAACAATAATCATGCTAAATAGGATTGTTGGTTGAAGCCATTAGTATCTATCAGATGAGCTGTAGAAGCATTGACAGAAATAGCTTAATATATTGTCAAGGGTGGTTTCTAAAGTGTTTCAACCCTATAGGGTCTGAGATGCTTCAGAAGGCTGGCTTAGCCTTTTATCACTCTCCTGAGGTCCAGTCCTTTCTCAGGGACAGCAAAGTTTAGGATATAGGAATGCCACCCAAACAGCTCTGAATGGGTTGAGGACCTAGTTGTTCCAGCTCCAAGGGAGCATCTTGTACCTACAGGGATTGAACAGATCCTCCACATCCTCCATGGACAGCCTGTGTTGGCCACACTGCCTCGTGCCTTCTGCAGCCTTTATGCATGGGGAGACAGCTCTGTCTGTCTGTCATGTGATACCTTAGCTAGAGGGGGAACAAGAGCCGAGAAAACATGGAAATAGTATTGCAGGGAAAACTTGGAGATACTCTTCAATGCTGAGGACAGCTTCTAGCAGCACCGAAACCTACCTGCTCCCTTCAGATCAGCGGCACTTTATGCCTGTATTCTCCCTGGTTTTCCATAAGAGATGGGTGATTAAATTTATTATAGTCAAGGAGCTATGTTAAGGAACATACACCTCATTATTGCAAGAAAGGCTTGCATGGGAATTTATTTTATAGTCACACTACTAAAAATCACTATTTCAAGTGTTGATACTGAGCAGGAATGAATGTTTTGAAGAGGCACATACATCCGAGGAAGCCTTCTCAACCACAAATATTAATGAAGTCCGAGCTGAGGTCTTGGCTGACAGATGACCAGCTCCACTCCATCCATTGTGCAGTAACATGTCCTTCAGTCTCGATTTATCAGCAATAAAAGTCAGTTGCCTAAACCTCGTGTTAGCATAAGTTGCACCATTGTATGCATGAGGCGTGTGATAGCGCAGGTCCTGAAAATCCTAGTGCTACACTGTAAGTGGGTTTTGCTTTGTGGCTCCCAGCCTGTTTCCCACTCATCAAATGACTCTCCAAAAGCACCTGGCGCAATATGTATGGACCCTGCACTGTGTTAGATGGGAAAAATATTGTAGCAGGATATGTTACTTCTACATCTTGCTGGAAGGTACAGGGTAGAGACAGATCTTGGCAAGGAGATAGATATTTGACAGTAGAGTGTCCTGTAGGGTTTAATCATCACAGCACAAATGGTGCGATGAGTGCTTTAAAGCCATATAGATCAACACATTTTGAGGCCAAAAGAGGGCAGGGATATGCTCCTGAAAGCCTGACCGCTGGTGTGAATGCCAGTGTCTGGGGTCCCTGCCTGGAGGAATGGGGACAGTTTGAGAGGAGCTGGCAGGATCAGATCAGCAACTGCAAAAGCAAGCAGCAGCAACAAAATAAAGAGGACGGATTAGTGAAGGATTTTCGGAGGAGGGAGAGCTAGAATAAAAAGCCCATCAAATGCTTTTAAAGAGTTTGTCTGTTATACCTGCATTACAGTTAAATGGTTAAATACACAGTGTTTGTAGGGTGTTGTGCCAGGGAATGAAACACAAATGTAAATAAAAGCTTGCTGGGCTCATAGGAGTCTTTGAATGGGGTCTTGATAGGACCAGCTGAACAGAAGCCCTTAAAGCACATTTTTAAATTCAGCCCAATCCAGAGGCTGGGTTAAACATATTGTGAAAGGGTTTCTGAAGAGGAAACAATATGCAGATTAGCTCTCAAATGAGTGGGAGCAGAGCAATGTTACTACCATGTTTATTCCAACCTTTATATGATTGTACTCTAATGTATACACATTATTAGTATTTATTTGTATTACAGTAGCCCATAGCTGCTGCTGTCATGCATAAGGATCCTATTTTGCTAGCCACTGTACAAACCTATAATAATAATAAAAAAAAAAATCCTGCTTTATAGAGTTTATATGGTCTCAGCAGATGATTTGTAAATATATTGTTTCTATCCGTTCTTTATAGTTCCTCAGTATGGCTATAAGCACTTACAGAAATTTCTATGAAGAAAAGAAATAAGTCTTAGTACAAGTTGGCATTCATCCATGAAGATTTAGTTACCTAATTTATAAACATTTAGTAAATATAAATTAATCTTGACATGGTGGATTTTGTGCTGAATTAAATAATCATACTTACAGTCTATAATGCACTTGGACAATAGGTAAATTAGTCCTTCATTAAAAAATCATGAAGGAAAATGCATAATCTGCAGCAATGCCCAGAGGAAAAATTACAGTTATTTGAAATAAAAACACTGTTGTTAGCAAATTTTTGGAGGTTGTTTTTCAGTTTGTTTTTTTTCAAACAGGGTTACGGATCTTCCTGTGTATTGTCTCTGTCATGAGATTTCCAGTTGAGAATATTAACTAAATACTCAGGGCTTAATTGGAAATCAGAGGTAGAAAAACTGTAAACCTCCTTTCAGTCATTTGTCTCTGCACTGCCTGCTTCTCAGCAGCAGACAAAACAGTATGTGCTTTTACATCTGATTAATGCTAACGAAAGCTGTGATTAAAACATCCTTGAATTCTTCTGTCATACAGCACAATTTAAAATTGTGAATTATCCTTCAAAACAGCACAAGTGGTGCAACTGCACATTAGCATTACAGCAAACCTTATTTACACAAGCACAAATGTTGTGTAAATTGGTCTTTAAGTGGGTTTTAAATGGCAATCACTTGGTAGGTGTTTTCAGAACTGCTAAATAAAAAAAAATAGCTATAGCGCAATATTTTACAAATGAATACTTTTAATGGGCCTATTTTCAATTGAATTGACTATTAAAACAATGAAGGCAGAAAATGACAACAGTTATTTAATCTGGGATGCAATATAAATACTAGAACATTTTTGAATTGTTCAGCATCTTGTAGCAGAAAGTATTTGTGAAAGTCAAGTGGTTATTAAGCTTACGAACTCCCTGCTTTGCCTTTCTATCATGTGCAACCGTAAGCTTGGGGACATACGCAGCTAAGGGGCAACAGAAATTCAAACCAAGAGTGTCTCTTTTTATAATTTTCACAGAGCATAGACGGGACTGCTTTATTATTCCTCATGCTGAGGAATTGCTCTCAGCAGCTGCAGAGGGAAAGGGCTCCACAGAAGAAACCCTGCAGCTCTGCTTGCTCCTCGCAGCTGCCCTGCTGGACCTGAGCCCTTCAGGGCATGGATCATGCCTTCCTAAAAAGCCCCAGTCACACTGCTGGTCATTAATATTATTTATAATGTTATCAGTAGGATGGCAAGAAAGAGGTTTTTTTTCCCCTCCAATCTTACTTTTGCCCTGCATTTTGTTTGTTTGCAGGAGTGTCTTAAATGTGGTATCAAAATCGAAGCCACAGTCTAGGGAGAGCTACAAACATGGACCTGGAGATGGTCCCTGTCCTAAGGAAATGTGTCTTGCCATCAGTCTCGTCTCTGTGCCCTAGAACACGTTCTGGGTGACAGACACGGTGCTGGTAGGTGACAGCAAAACCCCAGATGTGGCCATGTGCAGTCCATTGGCAAGTGTGCAATAATGGCAAGGATGCTAGAGGTCAACAGAGGGACATGAGTTTATATTGATGTATGGGTTTTCTTTGTTGTGGTGAATACATAAGTTGCACATGACTTGCCAGGTCAGACTGTTTTGGTGGTGGCGAAGCAAGTCAGTTAATATCTTTGGCCGTCCTCTGCTCTGAGACCTATTCACTCAAGTCTTTCATAGTAGACTAGTTTCTTAATTTTTGTGGGCAAAGTGGGGACCGAAGGAAATTAGAATAGAATAGAATCGTTGGAAGGGACCTACAGCAATCGTCTAGCCCAAATACCCATGGAAAGTGTGTGAGGGTACAAGATGACACAAAGACAGACAAGCTGTACTGAAAGCCTACCACAGCTGGGGCAAAGTAAGCAAACATAAAGTTTAACATCATTCTTAGTGTTTAATCTACATCTTTATCTGAAATGCTCCTGTTTTAAAGCAACTTTCTTGCAAGAAGCTGGTTGGTCCCGGGACACTAGACAGAGCCCTGTTTCCCAGAGGAAAAACCTGCCTGTCCTGAACCTCAGTCAGAAACTCAGTGGTGATTAATACACCAGAAATCGCAATTTTGTACCAAGTCAGAGAATAAAGTGATTCTACCTGGAGAGAGAGAAGAAAGCTGCAGCTGAACAGTAGTGATGCAGTGAGCAGGTCCCCAGCATGTCCGAGGGACATGGTATGCGTGTGCTTCTTGGATGTACCTAAGGAGTTTCTCCTGGGCCAGCATGGGGCTTAGCTGACTCAGAACTGAGATTTTTTTCCTTTAATTTTGGACTGAATTCTGTAAATAAATGGTGATTAGTTATGTCATGTGTTGAAGTGTGCTCCTCCATGGGCTGAAGAAGTCCACAACAAAGAGCATGAGCAAACAGCTTAGGATGGAGAGCTCTGTTGGTGGCACAGTGGTCAGCACTGGATGCAGTCCTGTGGTATCTTAAACAGCAAATTGAAATTGGATCCATTTGTACCTTGAATTCAGCTGATGAAGGAAATCTTCCAAAACTACTGTCAAATATCTGGTATCAAAAGTAAGGAGTGAGATGATGAAACAAGAACATTTTAACAGAGGAGATGTCATTTTCTCTTGTTTTTCAAACAGCAGTTATTCTGTTTGTGTACTCTGGATCAGCCATTGGAATTACACAAGCCTAAAACTTGCGTGAAATCAGAAACATGATTGTCTTAGGCTTCATTCTCTGTACCATATGAACAGACAGCTTGCAATCAGCCCTGGTATATAAAGCCTGTTTACCAGAGTGATGTTTAGAGGTTTTATGCCGTTGTGTTCAAGCTAATATTTCAACTGATTCTAATCTGCTTAGATTCATATCCCTAGTGGTTTCTCACAGATGAATCAGATGAATGAATCAGGCACTAATCAGTCCCTGATAAGATTTGGTGATGTTTGTCCGATGTTTGGCATTATGCCTTCCTTTTGTTTGTAGTCTGTGCCTTTATACTCAGTTGTGTCTTTTTAAAAAATTTTATTTACAGCCTTCACTTTCTCTTCTGTTTCTCCCTTAGTGCCATCAATACTTGCACTAATAGTTATTTAGATCCATTTAATCCTGGGACATAGGCATATGCTAATTTCTGCCGTAGTGGTTTCAGATTTACCATCCACCAGCTGATCAGCTCTCCCTCTGCTCCAAGAAGTTTTCACTTGAAATACGAGTGCTCCTACACTATTTCAGTGCAAAGTGAACCATCACATACCACCTTCATTCTAACAATGTCCTTATGTCTGTAATAGTCACTTGCCCTTCATTATCCCTTCCCTAATGTGCTACTTTATGTTCATTCTGGTCTCAAGATGTCTAAATTTTAAACACATTATTTTCTTAGTGTTCAGACATATTCACAATTTCTGAGTTAAAAAAGGCTCACCCTTAGCAAAACAATAGTTTTTGCACCAACAGTGTGGAAAACAGGTTGCAGCAAAATAAAAATAATTACATTGTCAAACGTAAAATGAGATAAAGGGGTAAAGTGATGATATTTTTACTTGGAGTTCGGGGAAACAAAGCTGGAAAATGTAGCACAGCTCCAGTTTCCCAGTAGTGCAAGATAAAGTCCGTGCAGGTGCTGTGCAGGCAACCTGCCTCTGTTCAGCACAGTCCTAATTAGGTGAGAACTGGTTCACTACTGATACCTTGAATTTGCATTTTGCTATCACATCATTGCATACCTCTGCTGTCACTTAAATTGCAAGAGTTTTTATGATCACAAAATACAGTGTTCTGTGTGCCATACCCAACTTTGTCCAGCCAGTCTCCGGGTGGAAGCTACACAGTAACTGAAATTCTTTGTTCATTTTGTGCTGTCCGTACTTTCCTGCCTGGCCCCAAAGCAACTTGAAGTCTGGGGAATCACCTGCATTGAAACCACAGAAAGAGAAATGAGGACACTAAAGCACCAACTGAAAGAAGGCAAAGATGACAGTAATACCCTAATCTGCCAAGCGAATACAGAAAAAGGCAGAACCCAGAGTATTTTCTTGTACTACATGCAGTTCTGTTTTGAAAAGTAAATGGATTGAAATTTAGCTGCTCTCTCTGACTTCCAGGACAAATGTACAGAATTTACAAATAAAAATATGACTTTTCTAACTTCAGAGCTGTTTACTCGACTATGGAAATCAAACCCATGCTTTCAGCTCTTTTTCATGCTCAAATATCTCAGGAAGGAAGATGATACAGACTGATCGCTGACTATTTTGCTGGTGACAAAGAAGACAGACACAATTCAGCATCTTCACTGGCCCTGCCATGCTAACAGAGGTGGCAGGTCATTTGGACCATATGATGAAATCTGTTATTTCCCTGACAAATATGTGTGATTGTGAATTGGTCACAAGCATATTCATGTTTGATGTCAACTGTACTCCTTGCGTTGCTTACCAGCAATATAAATGTTGCACATCCCAGCCCTTCTGTCATTCAAGAGAGGAGGTGGGACAACATCTTGCCTTCCTCATACAGCCAAAGAGGCTAAGTTCAGCAGTCACTCATTGCTATAAATTCAGAAAGGGAATGGCACTGATTTTAAACTGAGCTGGACTGGAGAAGACCTAAGGGCAGCAGGGACAAAAAAGAGGGCTGCACTTCTGGTTGCAGTCACAGAAGTGTCTGATAATGCTCTAAGCAACTGAAGCAGATCGCTTTGGCTCATGGTTTTCAATGTCTGCACATGCACGTAGCAATGAGAGTGTCAAAAACCCCACCTGGATGCAGTGTGCAGCAAGCTTAGCCTTCAAAGGCAATGAAAGAGGATCCTCTCTGAGGCATATCAAAGTCAACCAGGTCATATAGTCTTTACCATAAACAATAAAAAAAAAATGTTCCTTCTGAAATCCTTTAGATTCCTTTCTCTGACTTTTCCCACTTGAGGGCTATTCCCAAATCTCACTCTTCTGATGGTAAATTTCTTCTAATTTTCAGTCTAAATTTATTTATGGCCAATTTTGATTTTATTGTTTGAATATTATTTCTTCATATGCATTTGCTGTTGTGCCAACTTTACCCTTTAGCTTAAATAGATTTTCTACCTGCTGGAGAAGATGCTCCTTTTATATATTTATAGGGAGAGCTATATCACATATCAGCCTTCATTTTGCTAGGCTAAGCAAGCAAAGGTCTCTTAAAAAGAAAGGCCTCCATCTCTCAAGATATCTTCATAACTTTTCTCTGCCTCAGTTCAGTGTGAACTCATCTTTCCTGGATGTGGTTTTAGGAACTATATTCCTTTTTTAATGTAAAGTCTGGTGCTGGGTCCATATATCCAATATTTCCTTAGTTCTGCTAAGGTCTGATGCAGTCTAGAATCGTATTTGCTTTGATCACAAATCATAAGAGCTGGCATGGGCACTCACACTGTCAATCATGCTGTGACTAATTTTCCTTCAGGTCTTTCTCCTCCTGCATGGATTCCATCTGAGGATCTTCCTCTTTGTAGTAGAAATTCTTGATCACAACATTGCATTTTGGACTGTTTCAGGCAGGTGTCTGTATGATGTTCCAGATCTTCTAGATAGGAATAGTTTTCCCAACTTTGTGTCACCAGCAAATTTTCAACATATAGGCCAAGACTACGAATGAACTCCAAGAGCCAATAAAGGACTTGGGTACCTATGCTTAGATGTTGCAGTGCCTAACAGTTTAGGTGTCCAGCCCCTGGTGCACAGTCCAACTCTTGGACACAGCCTGTAAATTCCTTGAGCAGGGCATAAGGAAGAGCACGGGCACCTTAAAATGCAGTCTCAGAAGGACCCATGTTGAATAAGAAGTGCCAAGAATAAGCTGAGATTCAGGATTGCAGGTGCTTCTTTGACCAGTCTCCAAACGCCACTGAAGACAAGGCATATGCCTAAATTAAAACTGCAGATGTCTACTGAGCCCACAAGCTATCAGGGTTAGGTAGCTGTAAAATGTGAGGTGAAAATCTAGATTGCAATGTTGGAAATGTACACTCTAAGTCATCTTCTCAGTCTTTTATCAGACTCCTTTTGGAGCTGGCCTGAAAATAATAGAATCATAGAATCATAAAAACATTTAGGTTGGAAAAGACCTCTAAGATCATCAAGTCGAACCATCAACCCAACACCACCATGCCTCCTAAACCAGACCTTGAAGTGCCACGTCTACACCTTTTTGAACGCTTCCAGGAATGATGACTCCATCACCTCCCTGGGCAGCCTGTTCCAATGCTCAACAACTCTTTCAGTGAAGAAATTTTTCCTGATGTCCAGTCTAAATCTCCCCTGACACAACTTGAGGCCATTTCCTCTCATCCTATCCCTGGTTACTTGGGAGAAGAGTCCAACACCTGCTTCACTACAACCTCCTTTCAGGTAGTTGTAGAGAGCGGTAAGGTCTCCCCTCAGCCTCCTCTTCTCCAGACTAAACAACCCCAGTTCCCTCAGTCACTCCTCAGAAGACTGTTTTCTAGACCCTTCACCAGCTGTGTTACCCTTCTCTGGACACGCTTCAGCACCTCAATGTCTTTCTTGTAGTGAGGGGCCCAAAACTGAACACAGTACTCAAGGTGCGGCCTCACCAGTGCTGAGGACAGGGGCACGATCACTTCCGTACTCCTCCTGGCCACACTATTCCTGATGCAAGCCAGGATGCCATTGGCCTTCTTGGCCACCTGGGCATGCTGCCAACTCATGTTCGACCAGCACCTCCAGGTCCTTTTCCTCCGGGCAGCTCTCCAGCCACTCTTCCCCAAGCCTGTAGCGTTGCATGGGGTTGTTGTGACCCAAGTGCAGGACCCGGCACTTGGCCTTGTTAAACCTCATACAATTGGCCTCGGCCCATCGATCCAGCCTGTCCAGATCCCTCTGCAGGGCCTTCCTTCCCTTGAGCAGATCGACACTCCCGCCCAGCTTGGTGTCATCTGCAAACTGACTGAGGGTGCACTCAATCCCCTCATCCAGATCATTGATAAAGACGTTAAACAAGACCGGCCCCAAAACTGAGCCCTGGGGAACACCGCTCGTGACCAGCCACCAACTGGATTTCACTCCGTTCACCACCACTCTCTGGGCTTGGCCATCCAGCCAGTTTTTTACCCAGCAAAGAGTGTGCCCATCCAAGCCGTGAGCTGCCAGCTTCTCCAGGAGAATGCCGTGGGAAAAAATAAATGTGGTCCCAAGGCCGAAGAAAAATTATATGTCCCTGCATTTATCAGGAATGAACATTGCTCAGTCTGTTGTTCCACTGATTCCAACATCACCAAGACACCTTCTGCCAAGAGTCCTCAGCACTGTACCAGCAAGCTGACCAAACTCAACAGTTTAAAAAGAAGATTGATACTACTGCTAATAACAACAACCATAATAGCAGCAATAATAGATCCTTCAAAGAAGAAATACAATCTGACTTGCTACATTTTTTAACTCTCTCCCCAGTGAAATCTCCCGTGCTTTTCCTCCAAATTCACCCCAGTGAAAAGATCCTCAGTTCAGTCTTCCAGCAAAGCAGCTCATCCACGCTTAAGCTCACGTAGACAGCAATCTCACTTTACAACTGAGGTTAATCGGTCATGGCTGATGAGCTTTATTTAATGAAGGGCCATTTATACGGTGCCCTTTGGATAAAGGCTCTACATTTTAGCATTCAAGAGAAGGTAAAAGGAGGAAATCAAAAGACACAAGAGGGGTTAATGCCAAGGGGCTTGTATGTCTGCTTTGCTTTCCCAAATAAGCAGTATAAATTGAAGATTTGATTCTGGAAGATTTATTATTACTACCTTTACTGCATCTGCTTACTTTCTCAGCCCCCAGGTGTGAAAATGGGCTTCCATGCAGCTGCCCAGAAACTTGCAGCAGTCTGCATTTGATCTGAGCAGCAGCAGCTGCTTGAGATGAATGTATCAAAAATTAACCGGCCAGGCTGTGCATGCCCAGTCCAAACTGATCTCTAAAATTCCCAGTAGTGTTCTACTGCTTTATCCTCTGAAATAATCTAAGGTCAGAGTGTTGATCACCTGTTTTTAATATGCTGCTAATGCAGCTTTTAAATTTTAGTCCTGCTTGTTTTTTTTCCTATCATACTGAAAGCAAAATAAAAATAATTAAAAAAGAAACTTTGCTTGCACTGTTCTGTGCTGGCACCCAGTGCTACCTGGTAGACCTTTAAAGTGTCGATTCTGCATGACTAATTGATTGCTTCAGCTGGGGTTAATTAATTAATTAGTAGCAGAGCTGCATTAAAGATTGGAGGCATTCAGAACTCCCATAATGGACGCGAGCTTTATTAGTACATAAAATGAGTGTTTAAAATCCACACAGCAACTAATATGCTCTTGAGGCTTTCATTAAACAAACCTATAAAATTACTTGCTTCATTATGTATTTTAGTTACTTTCTTCACATTGTACGGTATCTCTTCACCTTTTTCTTTTGCCAGCCAGTTTTAAGTGCCTATTTGAAATCAATTTCTCTAATAATGGGCTTAATGAGCTCATCAATTAAGGCTGCCATAATGGAATGTAACTGTGTGGTTTCAGTTATCAGTTAAACTCTGGAACTAATTTCCATGCTTCATCTATCAAAAATGATTGGCTAATATTGTTTAGCTTCTGCTTTAGGACGATAGGGAGACCTCGGGCCCTTCTTCACTAATGTCCGAAGGGCTGAATTTCTTCTTGGAGAAGCAGAAAGGGAGGGAGGCGAGGTGGGATGGAAAGAACAATGGGCGGAGAGATTTGGGCCCCTATCTGGATCTGGAGGAAGTGTGATCCTGTATTTCAATGCCAGCATGGTAATTAGTAGTAATGGATTACATTTTCAGACGTATTAGATAAAATGATTGTTCCACATGAAAAATCCCATTATGAGTTTCTTACCTCTCGCTCCCTCTGTCTCTCTTCTGCTTTTGCTTGCTCTTTCTGTTTTAATAACCACTGCCCTTTTCCGTGACCCCTGTAAATAATGGTATAAATGGTCAATAGACCTAAACATACAAATATTTCCTTAAAACCCTGCCCTCACATTTATAGCAGCCAAACCTGAATTTTGGGAAGTGTTTTCTCTGCACAGGAAAGAATAAATACCTTACCAAACACAAAAATCTATCAAGCCAAGAAAAACTCCACAAATAAATGGAGTGTACAAAAATAAAATAATAAAAAAAATACTGTTAAAAAGCAGAAAAATCACAGGTTTTAATTCCTGTTTGTTTAATTAATGAATACTAGAAACATTTATCTGTTCTTGCTGTTAAGATTACATGTGTTCAGGTTAGCGTGCTATAAAATTTCTAGCTGCTGGTGGGATTTTACTGGTTCTCAGCATAATTGAAAACTTCCAAGTTAACAGTAGCAAAATTTCGCTCACAATCCAGATGTTGACTGAAATGTTAAAATCTCTGTAGCTGTCAGAAACTTTGTTAAGTGTGAGCTCTGTTGTGGCTGTATTTATTTCTCTTACAGTGGCATCCGTGCTCTTCTAGGCATTTTCCAGGTGTTTGTAAGGGATGAAGGAAGGCCACATTTTAGAGGGAGAATGGCAGGCTGGAGGTTGGCTGAAGGGGAACAGCAGGGATTCTTTTAATACAGGCCCTTTAGATTCAATGTAATGGGACCACTCTTTAAGTAAGCGACTTGAAACCAATGGCGCTACGTGAGGGAGAAGATTGCAATTAGGTGTCAGACCCTGGCTGCTACTTTTATTTTTAAGACATGAAAATTCAGTGCTGGTGGAATATTACCCAGTAAAACTCAAAACCAAAGTGCGTGAGTGTCACAAATGCCATCCCAGAAATGGCCCGACTGAGAAATATTCCTCAAGCTTTGCTTTAGAGAGCCCAGGATGAGAGATGACTTTCAGCAGGTTATCAGCTAGAGCAAATCAAAGGGGGTCTTGAAGGGACAGCGGGATTTCGCAAAGGTTTCCTTCTCAAAGGGAGTGGTTATTATCGCTGTTGCTCTGCAAGTGATTTTGTAACTGATTGTGCATTAATTTTCCGGCTCTGATCTTGCACCAGCGCTCACAGTTGACACTACTTATGTGAACCTCATGTGTTATTTTTATCCAGTAAACTTTCCTCTCATGAATAAAATTAATACTGCAGAGTCTTCTTGTGGAGTAGCAGAAATTGTGGTAAAGCAAATAAAACTAGTTTGCAACTTCTTTATAATAATCATGTTCAAATAATCAAGCTGTGTAGTATGAGAGTGAGCTCTGTCATAAAGTTAGAAAGCATTTAATTTTATAGATAATAAGATTTTTTTTAAGTCTTTGGTACAATAATTTAATAAGTTTTGTGTGTTTTTTTCAAGTTAGACTTTATAGACAAGTATAAAACCTGTATGTTGACAGAGGAGATTTCAAGTAAACAAACTCCAAACAGGTCCTATAATTTTCTTGTGTATTTATAACATTTTTCATGATTCATAAGTTTTCCAAGAAAAATGAAAAGAGATCATAGTGAAGGGAGAACCTAACTGAAGATTCATCTCCCCTCACCTTCAGTTTGGAATAACAAAGCTTAGAAAGCCCAAAATTTCTCAAGATGCTTAAAAAACAAAGCAGGAATCCTTTAGTTACATGTTATATATCATAGAGGGACTAAGAGAGACTTAATCTCAGTTTTCTTTTCCAATTGGGATGATTTTAATGTTGCTGATGTCATGTAGCTATTTGTAAAGCAAATGTTATTCTAGTGCTGCAATTTATAAAATTGCAGAAAATGAGAAATACAAGTGATAGACATGAAGAACAGTCGTCCAGTTAAATCCCATACTCTGAACCCTGATTTACCTCCTGATTCTTTTGCAAACTCCCCTGATCATTCACTGTTTTAAAATCTCCCACTGCCTGACTAGTTAATGGGGATGGGGACAGCGCCTCTGTCTCCGCTTTGTCTGCCACAGATCTTTAATTCTACTCTCAGGAACATTTTTGTATCTCCTTGCTTTTGCATTTACCAGTAGGCTACTGGGGTCTGAAAATGCAATTGCTCAAGTGCTGCCTCCAGCACGACTCATGTGCCCCTACTTTCCCCACAACCACTGCAAAATGCTTCTGCGGGCTGCGGCTCACCCCTTTTCCCTCTTGCAGGACACCAGGTTGTGGGCATCATGGATGGGCAGAGCAGCAGGCAGCATGAGGACAGCACACAAGGAACCTGCAGTGGGGTCAGTCCATTTTGCAAGTCAAGGACCACAGGCAGCAATATAACCTCAAACGCAGAGATCTTCTTTGGGAAATCCTAGTGACATCAGAGCAGGAGACAACTCAGTGATCTTCAGTTGTTTGCTGCTGTTTTGTGAGCTTAAGAGCAGAAAAGCATCATTTTTACACCTAGTCTTAGGGCATGCATTGGCCTTGGTTCTGCTGTACCCACCCAATAGTCTTCGGCTTTCATTTTTTTTAATGACAGAAGATGATTTGTAACTAATTGCAAAGAAGATAGCAGGCTTATTCTGAATCCTGGCTTTTTTTTTGTTCTTTCTTCTAAAATAATATTGCTATTATTAGAAGGCATTCAAAACAGCGAGACAGTGTCACTGTCCACCAAGGTTTCATTTTTTGTGCTTAGATATGTGTTATACCTTTGTCACAGGAGAAGAGAAAGGGAACGTGGCAGGCCTTGAAACTGTACATGAAAGGGCTCTAAATAACAGTAATAATAGGTATTTTTAAAAGTCTGTCTTTAAAGGCTGAGTGGGCTCTGTGTGCCTTATTTACACCTTTTTAATTCTTGAACAATAGCTGTGGGGTTTCTTTTGCTGCAGCACACGAGCGAGGTTAAACATTATTTCTGTAACAGCCTTTTGTTTCCAGCTCCCGTGGAGAGAGGAGGAAAAAATTGAGATAAAGAAGTGTTATTAAAATTGTGACACACGGCTCTGGGAGTACGTTAAGGATAGAAGGAGCCAGGACGTCAGGAAAGAAATAATGAAATGCAAAAATCACCCAGACTGACAATTGGGAGCCTATGTAGCAGCTTAGCCTGTTGGTCCAAGGCTATTTGTCATAATCAGCGGCACTTTTCTCATTAGCAAAAAGCCATTACCAGTGGACTTTATCAGCAGCTGTGAGTTATCAAGGGGCACACAGCAATCCTAGCGTGTAGTTGTGGGGTTCAGCCAGGGTCCGGCTGCTTTAATAAGCCGCCAACTCTTTCCCCAAGTTCCCAGTCAGGTGTCACTGCCATTCCTGGTGAGGCAGCCGAGTGCAGTCTATTAACCACCTCCCTCCGGTGCCTTCCCCGTCCCCCAGCCCCGGGGGCAAAGCCTCTCCTCCTTCTCCTTGCTTTCCCCTTCCCTCCTGAGCCACTTAGGGGCCAACTGGGCTAAGCCTTTCCTACTTGCCGCAATCAGTCCTCCTCTTCTCCTCTCTTCTTTTCCACATCTCCATGCTAGCTTTGTCCACTGCAGCTTGCTCAGTCTCCTTGCATGGACCAAGCTGTTCTTCTCTTTCTTGCTCCTTCTGCTCCATTTGCTTTCCACAGTGTACAAAGCCCTGTCTGCTCCTTCCTCTTCCATCTCCAGTGCCGACTGCTCAGACGTGCCATCCCATTCCTGCACATCAGCAGTACAAGTTGCATTTTGGAGGGGCGCCTCCAAAACTGCTCCAACCTGCCAGGAGTCTGCTGATTTAACACGGTAACTTGGCTCTGTCTGAGCTCAGAGTGAGATTTTTCCTCTCTGCTCTGTGTTCTTTCTGCCCTGTGGGATGGATAGTCCTACCATACCCTCTTAAGACATATTTAGACATTTATTTTCTATAAGTATTCTCCGTGATCTTTTCCAGAGGTCATGTCCCGGCTCCTGCATGTGATTAGGGCAAAAAAATTGCCCTTTTTCTGCCCATACTGTGTTGTCTCTGTGACAGATTGTATTGAGCAGAGATGAGTTGGGCGTGTGCCTATGGCAGCTCCTGGTCTGGCAACAGTGGTGTGGGCAGCCCCCAGGCTGGGAGAACTGGAGTTGTGCTCCAACCTGGGGGAACTGCCTGAGTACACAGGTACCCTTGCAGTGCTGCTTAGACAGACACATCCAGGAAGAGAAAAGATTGTATTCAACAACTCCGTGAGGTACATCCAATGTGCCCTTTTATCCCAAGGAAGGAAAACCACCTTTTTTTTTTTCTTTCCTCTTGTTTTCAAATGCAAATAAGAGAAGTGTCTTACTTCTTAAGCTGCTGGTGGCATCTCCCTCTGAATGGAAGGAAAATGAAAACAATTCAGTGCCAACATATTTCCAGGCTCTTCACCTTCTTCACTGTGGCTGGAGTGGGAAATTTGCCACATTTTAAGAAAACAGCAAATAGTAGCTTGGGGAATGCGCTGGGAGGTGAACATGTACATTTGTGTACGGGTGGTGGTGCTCAGTGTGCTGCTCCACTGGAGCCTACTGGAATCATTACAGGTCATGAACTGAAGGATTTGAGCGGATCCAAAATCTAATGAAGTCAGTGAAAAGACTCTCATTACTTCAGGAGGCTTTGACAGAGGTGCTAATTGAGGGAAAAAATTTAATCTTGCACAGAGCTAAAAATTATACTGGTACAAACCCCTGCACTTGAAAGAGGTAAGGAAATGTGAGATGTTACTAGGTTGATTTAAGGACATCCATGTTTTCCACCCTTTGTTTAAATTGGCTTTAAACACACCCTCAGCTGTATTAGTTTAAATTTATGCACAAGCAAACCTAAATTATTGATTCTGTCAGAGATGAGAAAACATCTGCAGAGACCATGGGTAGCAGTAATTTCACCTTGCGTTGGAATTTACCATCTAGATACCCACACTGGAGATGGCTCACCTGCAGAGTTGTTGGAGCGGCATTTCCAGGGCATGGATTATCAAACCTGTTGTAGGCACCTATGAATTGTGCAACAAATTTGCCCATTGCCCTCCTTGGACTGTAACAGGAGTGGATGAATGAGTTTGTTATTGACTTAAATTGCATAGACAGCTCCATTCACTCAGATGCATCTTGCCCTGCCTGACTCCCACTGTTACCTCTCCTGCATCAACAGCAAAAAAATCTCAGGAAAAATCTTGGACCTCAATTCAACAAAATACTTGTTTAGCTTTAAAAATATTAATAATCTTCTGACTTTATGTGTTAAAGTTATCCCCTAAAAAGGTTTTACTGAGCCAAGGCAGTGCCACCATATGTTGCTTTGAATATTTGTAAAAAGGAGATTTAGAAGAAGGTAGTCTTATGACACTTTTTCTTTTTTTTTTTTTAACCAGAACTATCACACAAGTTGGAAGTCCATTCATTACTGTCTGCGTTGTGAACCAGTATTTCAGACATGCTGTAGGAAATTTTCACCACCGTTGTCCTATGGTACAGATGGATATGTGTCTCATTTGGTTTGGAAAAATACTAAAAACATCACCAGGTTCCAGCTTTCTGAAACTGGATGGAAAGGCTGAAAGAGCAGACTGCCTTCATGCTCTCTAATTATTCTTTACATCTATTTAAGTCCTATTAAACATTTTTAAGATATTGTCTGCAAGACCATGTTAGGAAGCAGGAGCCTGAACAAATAACTGTGTTGCCTCAGTCCAAAAAAAAGCTTATAATCAAAGCCTATGGCAAGTTCCCTCGGGTCTCTGTATTGGCAGTGGTGGGCTACAGGGGGATGGCAGTGCCTGGTATGATGGGAGCAGCCCTCAACACATAGGTGCCTGAGAGGCATCAAACCTCTGTCAACTCCCAGGAGGAGAGGGTGAAAGACATATCCAAAGAGGGACCACAAGGTGGCTCTAAATATATTAAAGAGGAAATTCTTCCTTCTCTCCTTTCAGATATCTTAACCAAACATCTACAATGAAAAAGTAACTGCTGTGTTTTTATACGTATGAACTGCACCGCAGATACTAGATACTCCTTTAAAAGTATTGCTGCTTGAAAACAGATCTGACAACAGCTTGCTCTCTCAGGTAACCCACACCAAACCAGCGGCTGGATGACTACTGGGCTAGTAAGAAAGGGGTGTCAAGGATCAGGGTATCATAGATATTACTTCCCTTAGTATTATCTGTACAGACACAAAATCTTTTTTTTTTACTTTTTTCCATGCTTTTGGGATTTGTTTTTGCTTTTAACAAGTAAGATGCTGGTAACAGGCAGTTGTATTAGATGATCATTGTAGGTCCCTTCCGACTGAAATATTCTATTCTATTCTATAATACGCATATGTTGCATACATATAATCCATTATCTAAGATTACAGGGAGAAAGCAGGTTGTTCATAGTTTGGAAAAGTTGTCAATTTATTTGCACTGCAAAGAGCTGAGTTATAAGCCCTTGAAACGCAAGCGAATCAATTCTGCCTCAGCAAGGAACACCGAACGCCCATTGACTTCTGCAGCAGGGGTGAGTGGTTCAGGCAGGAGGGAGGGAACTGGGCCCCCAAGTGTAAAATGCAAATTCTAGCAGATTGCCTCCATTCAAGGGAAAATCAAGGACAAAAAAAGTATTTTCCTCTGTGTCCTATTGTGTTTTTCCTTAGTGGTTTTTGGTAAAAACACAGAGGAGTTGACCTTAGAATCTTTTTTACCTCAAGTAAAAGGTATATTGCTATATGAAAGCAAATGCAATGTGCTGCTTTTAATATCACATATTTTAAACCTCACTTGGGGTATTTTGTCTAACATTCTCTGCCTTTCAGGTCTGTGCAGTTCTATACCTCAGGGTATTGTCTAATGCAGATTTTCATATCCTAGAAAATGTAAGAATTATCTGCAGAGAAAATCCTACAGTTTCAATGAAATAATAAGCAGCTTACCTTTGAGATGTTTATAAGAACGAACCTGATCAGTACATGACATTTATGTAAACTTGAATTCTTTACTGTAGCTGAGCACAGAAAGTAAAAAATCTTATTATTTACCTTGTACATTGGCCCACTTCAAGACAGACAAATGCGTCCTGTAACTGATTAGAAATGGGACCATAATCTCAGCTGCAAGGATCTGCAAAGGAATTGTTCTCAAGAGAGAGAAGCAGAGGGAAAGAACTGGAGGGGGAAATCACTCACTGTTCTTGATAAGTTGTTGTCCAAAACCCCCAGCCCCCCAAAAAAGAGAGAGAATGATCACATCACATCTATTCTTTTGGAAACAGTTATAACCAAAGTTGTGATACTAGAGTTATGAAATGTTTCAGATAATACCCATTGAACTTGCAACCCATTTTATTCTCTCCATCTTTTTTTCTGAAAATTAAAAGAATTCTCAATAGAGTAGAAAAGCAGCTCACCTTTTGTTTGGACTCAAGCACAGCAACTACTAATAAGTTTATTATTATTATTTTGTACAGACAGCTTGTGCAAAACAATGTTGAACTTGGATAAATGTAAGCGGAGAATGGTAATCCTAGATACCGTTATAAAATAAGATGAAAGGGTCTGAGCAATGGCAATGCTAAAAAAGGTTTAGAAATATTGGTGGAATACAAACAGGAGGGAATGTATTACATAATGCTGCAGAAAATATAAAAGTCTACTTCTTATATTAGGAAAAGTATCTCATAGAGATAGCAGTGTTCAGCTCTGCTCCCAATTCAACAATTAACTTTGTGACTTAAACCTGCATTTAAGTGTTTTGTTGCTTTGGATCCTTGCGATACTCACCAGAAGTGAATATCCCCTGCTGTTCTGCCATTGATTCTCTGGGAGCAGAACCGTATCAGTGAGTCAGCAACACAGCAAACAGCACAGTGCCTGTCCAGGTGTACTGCAGATGTTGCCATGCTTTGCCCACATTGGACATAACTAAGTGGTAGCCTCTATATGAAGCTAAGGGATGGCAATTAAAGAGCCCTGCGTTAATTAAGTGTGGCTATAGACAGCTCAGTTTCAGCTGTGGGAGGAATAGAGTTAGCATAACAAACTCTGCTTTAAAAAGTGCGTCAGGATGGATCTCGGGAATGAATTCTCCTGGTGTCAAAGGCAGCCCATACTCCTAAAAATACAGTGCAAATTAAGACAGAATTTAGATTTGGTAATTTAGCCTGTCTCCAGAGAAGGCACTGGTATATACAGCCTTATGCCAACTGCAGATCAGGCTACAGAATTCTACAGTTCTCTTTATGCGATACAAACACTAATGTAAAAATTCCCCCAGCTTATATGGAAAGATGTTGCACAGTGCAGCTGCTTTTTTGGAAGTGCTGATGCTTCTGAAGGCTCTGTGTGTGTGTGTCTGTCAGTGTGCATGCTGCAAGCATCTTTGAGCAGCAATGCTACTTTTGAAAGACAAGTATTTGTGGATAAACCTGCTCTTTGTAATTTATTCTGCACATCTTGAATACTGAGAAATTTTGAGAGGCTTAGCTTTCCTGACAGAGCTGAAGCCATATGAGATCCCCGTTTATAAGAATGACTGAGTGATGCAGAGAGTTCAAGTGACAGTTCATTCTTTTTTAAGCCTCCCCTCAGCCAGTCTCAATTTGCAGAAGGAGATGGAAGGGGAAACAGGGAATGAAGTACTGTATAAAGACAAAAATCACAGATTGTGAGATGGAAAAGACCCATTAGACCATCTAGCCCACAGACTTCCGGGAAGAGGATGCACTACAGGGTGAACTGCCAGCAGATTCTCAAGAGTGAAGATGACAATGGGATCAAGAATCACTAATGGAGAAGAAAGTGGTGATGCAAGAGGGGGAAGTCCAGGTGTAATGGAGTCTGTCCCTCGTTAGTGTTATCCTCACCTTTCTCTACTTCCCTATGCCTCATCAGAAAGCTAGAAGTACCTGGAAGAAGAGATAATCCCAGACAGTTCATAGGGAAATGTTCCCAGTAACTTTTGTTAATGTTTGTATAGTAGTTGTGCCTATTTTTATTAAAAATTTTACAGAACAACATCCCTTTGGCAGTATTCACAGCCATCAGGGCTTAGAACCTAGTTAGATTCTCTTCCCAGTTACTTTTTTCTGACCCCTGTATTCTTGCCCTTGACTTCAGAAAGTATCTTTTTTTAGACTGGATATTGAAAGATCAGCTGTAAAATGAGAAGATGAAGGAGTGAAAAACCAGTAATATACTTCCCACCCTTTGACATGACCTATAGTTAAGCTTATGTAAAATTCGCTGGTGTAGCTATGTAAAACTTGTCTCTGATGCCCCCTCTCCAGTTTCTTCTTGTCGGCTGCATCTCCTTATTTTCCATATTTAGCTTCATTTCCATGAAGTCCTGTTCTGTGTGTCACTGCTTGTCCATGTTTTTGTTACAATTTTTGGACAATCTTGACTGAACTGATAAGGTCACAGAAATTTCTGGCAAGTTTTGTGAAAACGGGCAGTAAGGAAGGGAGTAACCCTCTGTGGGAAAGGATTGTCTCTTAGACATAAGGAGATGGACTCAGGAGTTTTTCTGGAAAGCCTGTTTCATGAGTCCCATGGGAATCAGTGTTGAATATTATGTCTAAACTCATCTTCCAGCATCACGTAAGAGCTTTTGATCCTATGTGACCTCTGCAAGTCTTAAATATTATGAATTTTACCACACTTTCTTCCCTAAGGTCTCTTAAAACTTCAGGTTATTTTCAAATTCATATTCCTGTTCAGATTTGTATCATCAGAAAAGTATCTCTGAATAAGCAGAAAATATCTAACATTTCAAAGCTTTTTGCCTTATCCTAAAGTAATTGGCCTAATCTTTAGTCATGCAAGTAGCATGCTTGCCACTCCTGCCCATGGGTGTGCTTAGGAGAAATGGCTGCAGCCTTAGTATTTATTATTGCACCTTATTATGCTCAGATTTGCTTATTTATTTTCCCCAGGATTTAAAAATCTTGAGGAAAAAACCATGAAACTGTTTAATCAGTGGTGAGTGAACAAACGTGTCCTCACGAAAGAAACAGAAGCGCCTGCATGGTGCAGTGGGGTGCGGCAAGCTCAGTATGACATATTAAACGCTCTCTCTTGCCAAAGCAAGGAGACTTCAGCAACTTGCAGTTCAGGACCACAAGAAAATAGATAAGCTTTGAACCATTCCCTGAAGGTTAATGGGCTTGGGTGCTGGCAGCCTGGTGGGGAATGCCAGAATAAAACCCATTCCTCTGAAAATCCCCCACAGCAGCTCTGCAGGCGATCAAACACAGGACGTGGCAGCATCAGCACATGCTCCCATCTCCCATCTTGTCACAATGGTGCATAGAAGGAGGTCGCCTTTTAGGTACAGAGATCTTAAACTATTATAAATGCCTTGCCTAGGCCAAATGGCTTGTGCATGGGGTTTGCCAGACACAACTGGCCTGAGGGAGAAGATGCAGCACATGCTGCAGTCAGGACCATGGCCACCCTCGTAGCATTATACATGTGTATGCAAGTTTGAAGTCCTTGCAAGAAAACAGCCTCCATCCCTGGAATAACTTAAACTCTGCCTCAGAACAGTACAGTCAGTTGGAACAGAGGAGTTGCCAGCCTGAGCCCAATGAACGCCAGCACCCAGTTTCTGGTGATGGCCAAGACCAGCTGCTTGTGGGGAGAACTGAGAGCCCTGCAGGAGACCAGCCTTTGTTAGGATAATGGGAAAGGATAAGCCTCATCCTAATCTTTAACAATTGAAATTGTTTTCAGTCCTGAAATATTCAGTTCAACATACCTTCCTATTTTTGTGTCTGTCACTCCAGCTGTACTCTGAATGCTTTTTATTAGCAATATAAAGCTAACATTGCATAAAGCTGATTTAAAAGAATTTTGTGCAGCCATAAGCTGCAGGAAAAGAAAAAAAAAAAGCCCCCCTTCTTCCTAGGCAGTGAGATAGCACTCAGAGACATACACTTTATGGTAAATTAAAAAGTATGGGGAAAAAAATAGTAAAGCAACATCCTCAAAATGGCTACTAGAACCTTACCCCATTGAAGCTGACAGGAACCTGTCGATAGATGTCCATGCATTTCAGACAGGCTCTATGAGACCAGTTAAATGTTTCATTTAAGTTCCGATGTTAAATGGTTTAATTATTTCACTTCTGTTCACGTTGACTTTGAGAGTCTAACAGAAATGAAGCAAACAAATAAAAAAGGCGAGGCTGGATCTAACCGATTATTTTCCTTTCCAAATGGAGCTATCGTTTCAAATGCAAAAAAGGGAAATAAAGCCTGTGGCTATGACAGGGTTAATAGTAAAGACTGCTTTTTTTTTTTTGTTTGAAATGGCTCCATGGTTCGAGAATGACTCTTTGCTTCCCCTCTTAATCTGTATTTTACGAGTGAGAAGCTTTGCATTATGCAAATCGTTAGATAGGAACAGGTGACATTTCAGCAAAGAACATGATCAGCGGCCCGGGCCTGGATTGGGCTGCTGATTTATACATTAGTATTTGTCACAAGGATCGCAAGTACTTCAGTCTACATTCTGCAATTTGCTTTTCTATTTTTTCCTCCCCATAATCCTTAAGGTGGAAACTTTATCAAAGTATTTAAAACACACTGGTCAGACCGAAGGGAGCTGCTTTTGTTCTGGAAGTGGGGGTGAAACAGCACAGCCTTGCTTTGGTGACTGTTTGCTGGTGTTAATTGTCACTGTTTGGTTTAGGCTTGCTGCAGCTTCTGGACCAAGAAGAACACATCTTCACAAATCCAGAACCAGACCCTCTGCAGCAGTGACGAACCCCCTGGTAGTCCATTGGCCTTACTGCAGAATGAGGACCAACACCAGAAGGACAACTTGGACTTCCATGTAAAGTTTGTGAACCACATAAATTACAGACATCTTCAAAGTGAAAAATGGGTCACAGTGCAACTATTTACAGTCCATTTTTATTTTTTCCCTTTCTGGACCTTCTCTAATGGCAGGCAGGCTCAATACAGATTGATTTGTATGCCATGAGATACGTTTTGGACTGTAAATTATTTCTGGAAAAAAATACTGGAAAAAAGAAGGGGATTTACTGCCATTGAATTTAACATCAGGAACAGCTGTTTTTCTTCCTTTCGTCTTCTAGCTCTCCGAAGCATTTTGGTTTTTACTTTTATAGTGGCTTTGCCCCTCCCTTGCTAAAGCTTTAAACTGTGACAGTCGCTTAAATCAGGGAACAGGAGAGGTTATTAAATGGCCAGAGCGTCATTCAAAAGCATGTTAAACAACGCTGTTCACAGCAGTCTGCCCATGCTCCTCAGCATGGACAGAAGCATGTCTGGCGTGAAGGACATGGTGGTTGCGTGCTGTCCATCATCCCTGCCTTTTGTGAGAGGCACAACAACATGGCAATTACGAACACCATATTTGCCAAATGCAAAATGGCAACAAATTCATCCAAATGCAGATTGCTCACACAATTTCACAAGAATCTTTGGTGCAAATATAATCTGTTGGTCTTCTTTTAAGCTGCCTTGCTGCCCAAAGGCAACAGGGCACGGCTATACCTGCTCTGGCACAGCCCTCACTAACTCTCTGGGGGCATGGGCTCACGGGACTGTGATGGAGGCGACACCAGTAATACATTTGCTGCAAATCAGGGGAGAGGAGGAAAGCAGAGGCATATCTTTCCCTTCTGATAGTGATTCTGGTGGCACCTGCTTCTCCCTGTCACTGCCTATGCCCATCCCAGGCATGGACCCTCGTTGACTGTGCATCCCTTATTGTGACTTTTTTTTTGTTCTCAGCACTCAGCCAAGGCTCTGTGGATGGCTCCTGTAAGGTTAATAAATAAATGACTGGGCTGTGGGAACCTCTGCTCCAGTCTACGTACAAAGACTGCACGTCTTGTGTCCCTGAACTGGGCAGGAGCCAGGCAACAAGAGCTGCTGTCACTTCTCATCACTCTAAATCTCTCTAAGATAACACTTGGGCAACCACAAACTCTCAATTTTCTTAAGCTTTTCCTAAGGGCCATGCTACTTAAGAAGCTGGTAGGAGAAGTCCTTCCCCTCCTCTTTCTTAGTCTGGTCTTTTGGCTATTTCTTCGATGAATACAAGCACAAAAACAGTTCTTCTCACCAATGCTTTAGGTCCTGGACATCTTACATCTGTTATAAAGGAAGCATATTAGGTCACATGAACAATTTTGTTTTATATCTTGCCATATGCTTATGACATTAATGGTTCTTTTTGGTTAAACTTGAATGAGAAGCTACTTTCATAGCTTCAGAAAGATCTACGTTAACTCACAATGCCGTATTTTCTCATTTCTTCTGCTTTCATCTCTACGGAGTGTAAAATGATATACAAATAACTCATCCCAGATGGTCCTCTTTTTTCTATAAGCCTCTCAGGTATGTTGACAATTTACTGTCCATGAAAGCCATGGTTCCCTGACCTTTGGATACATTTCTGTTTACAAATGTCTCCTTTTAAGACTAGTGTAGACAAACAGCGTATAGCATTCAGTATATGGCACATACCTACCTGCAGTAACGGCCACTAATCCTTCAATGTGATATTTTATTTTGAGCACCTTGGTTTTTAGCTGGAATAATGGCTTAGATTCCTTCTTAATGTGTTTCCTTATCTCCTTAAGGCAACTTTAGCAAAGATAAGAATGTTCTTCTGAGAATGGCACAGGCCCATAATTCATTCATGTCAGAAATCATTACCATTTCTTAATGTCATCCCAATTAAACTTTAGTTCAATCCAGATGTTCTCAGCTGTGGTCATGGCAATGTCTTTGACGTGAGCCTGTGCTATAGGTGATTTGCCCAGTGCTGTGGCCAGCTGCGTGAAGGCTTCTGGTGCTGGGGGCAGGAGAAGCCGCGGTTGGCCATCCTGAACATGCTCCAGGTACATGGTACTGCTGTGCCCGGTGTAAGTCTGGAAAGGTGGCTAGCACAGTCTCCCATGCCAAGCTGCACCACTCGGGTAAGGTTTGCTGTGGGCATTGATTTAGAAGTTTGTGAACTTATGCCAAGTACCCAGCCACTATCATTGTTAATAATACCCTAATACCAAAATCTCTGTGTATAGAGGTGATGCCGATTTTATAGGTGTTTAAAGACAGTTGTTCCTCTGATGAAATTAAAACGGAAGTAAATGAGAAAGAGAGAAGAAATTATATATTATTAAACTTGAGGCACTGAGATGCAGATCAGATTGTCTTCAGCAGCTTCGTTGCCCTTCTTTGGACACGCTCCAGCACCTCAATGTCTTTCTTGTAGTGAGGGGCCCAAAACTGAACACAGTATTCAAGGTGCGGCCTCACCAGTACGGGGGCATGATCACTGTTGACTGGGTTGGAGACGGAGTCATCTGTCCCCGGTCATTTAAGAGCAAGAGGGAGTAGTCTTTTCACGGATGAATACGAGAAAATTGTTTACCAGGATATTGGTAATACAAGGTAGAATGAGAAGAGGTTCTCATTTACCAATCTTAATCTGGGTTGTTATATGGTGGAGGACACTGCCTGTATATTTGGGATTGCATTGTCTGTGCAAAGGAATGATGTTGACAATTGAGGTCATCAATTGCTGTCTCAAAGCTGTGGATTTCTTATTGTCTTAAAGCAAAACAACAGATCAGATTAGGCCTTTTTTTCTCAGAAAACCTATGAGTTGTAAAAAATTGGTAATAAATTTGGTCCAAATACCAAATTTGTGACTGACCTTAAAATAAGGAGAAAATATAAGATGGCTAATGACAAGGATCTGTTGGTCTCCTTGAATTCATTCTCTGATGAGAGAGCTCAGCACTTCTAACCAAGGCTGAGTGTGAACTTTCTGTGGCTGTTGTTCTATTGTCGATTTTCTATTCACCTGTCTGTTAATACAGATGATCTATATTGTAAAGTGAATCATTGCTTCTGGATGCTTCATTTATCTATGTTTGGGCTGTATTATGCTTTTTTCAGCCTTGGCATTCTTGAGATGTTCATAAAAGTTTTAGTTTCCTCCAACGGTATTTATTTGAAAATATTTTTAATAGAATTTTGGGATTTGGTTTATTCATTCGAAGGGGTACAGAAACATAATCTCAATTCCTGCTTGGGTTTGGGGCCTGCTTAGTTCTGTAATTCCACTAGAATGTTAAAGTTCCCTGATAATCCACTCATAATTTTCCATGTTTAATTCTAAAATGTGAAAAATAGTGATGAATAAACAAAAGACATTTTGGCAGGTGGCTATGAAGGTGTTTGTTGTTAAAGGCAGTGCATTCAGATAATACCTCACTGTCCACTTAAGACTATTTTATGTTGACAAGAACTTTATTGCTTACTGCACATTCACGAGAAGACTACATGAAAGGTATCTGAAAACAGCAGACAGCAAACAATCCCTTGAATACACGGATAGATGGCTGTCCTTTTAAGTCATGATACACCCTGCTGCATTATATCACAACAGAGAACAACATCAGGAATCAAAGCCATTTTGGAGAACTGGAGAAGACAGCAAATGTTGATTTCCGTTTAGACTATCTTAATTTTCTAGTGCATGAAAAAAATAATAAAATATAACTTGATCCAAAAAAACACTGACCTGGTATAATTTGTCCCTTTTGATCATACAGGGCTATATTCACTACCATGATGTCTATTGAGTTAGTTGGACTTATACTTTGAAAAAAAATGTTGGCTAATATATGAATGATAATTACATATATATAAGTTATAATTACAGATGCAAGAAATGACATGTGCAGCCAGGTCATCATAGGGAGTGGTTATTGTCTCTTTATTTCCCTACAGAACTACATATTAACCAACTGCTTCCTTAGCACACTGAAAAATGCAGAAAGAAAATATTTTTGTCCAAGCAGTTGAGCTATTTCATCATAATAAAAGTGAAGGAAGGATAAAAACCAGTTCCCTGCCTTGTGGCTATGTTTTGTGTGCTGGTTTAACAGATGTGAAACATGCTTCTGATATTGACTGAAGTGAATAACTGCATAGTATGAGCTACTGAGTAGTCTTGTATAGGACTGGAAGATTTGTAGAGTCCTTGTGGGGTCTGTACATGTGGAGAGAACTGTGGGTAGGGTCATGGGTACCCTATGAAGAAAACCTGGCAGAGAGTGCAGCGTGGTCTTTCAGCAAGGGTTGGAACAAAATCAAATTCAGTGAGACTCCAACTTTGGTTGCTTTTGGGCCCACTCATAATCCAGGGGAATATAAATTACATAAATGTGCTAAGCACACAAATACCTTTGCCTTGAAACAGGACAGAATTGATTTTGATACGCTTTGGAATTGGCATCTGGAACTGAAAATTGCCCCCCAACCCCTTCAGCTCTTTACGATTAACCCCAGAATCATGATGGAGTCAGATCTCCTAAAAAATCTGTCTCTCAGAAGATTTTTTGCTTTGATTTTCTAGTCAAAAATCCACAGATAATTTGGATATAATGAATGTAACCATTTGCATCTCTGGATGCTGATCCTAATCCCCAGACCATGAGCTTATCTGTGATAGGTCTTTCCTTCAACCACAGCAGACCAGGGAATCCTGAGGAGGAAATATTGTGCCTGGACCTTCAGCTGAGCAATTGGGTTGGGTCCCAGGAGCCTCAAACTGCAGAATGGAAATATACATCTCCTGTACTCCCATTTTCATAGCAATCACAGCATCCACAGCGGTGACAGATAGCATGGTTCAGGTGCCATTCCTTCCATAACTTTGCTGTTATCTGCTGCTAGAATGAAAAACAGCAAAACTTGTGCTGCCAGAAAGACATGTGCCCCCCAACCCCAATCTGAGATATTAGAAAAGGAAGCATGACAGTCTTTATTTATCAAAGTCTTGGCTTCCTGGTGGGGTTCCCCAGTTTGATCCAAGTTCCCCCCCTGTTCAAATTTGCCCATAATACACTTTAGCTGGCCCTTATCTGATAGTATTTCTATGGGACCTTCTATGGCAAAGGACTTTGGAAGCTATAGACATGTAACGCTGCTCTTTCTGCAGTCTGGAGGAAAGGTGGGAGAAAGACTGTGTGCTCAACAGGATTGTGAGACAGGTGGAAAGCCTGTAGCCAAGCAAAGTGGGGAAACTACCACACAACTTCTAAAAGTTGGGTAGATCAGGTAGGGCTTGGTTTTTAAGGGGTTGCCCAAACATCTCTTAGAACAATAGCAAACTAAGTGGTGATTTGAGAGTGAGGATTTAAACCTGTGGTTCCAGGAGTGTTGATAATCCCAATGTGACCCTTAAATCACAGAATTATAAATTAATTATTGCCCCAGAAAGTAAGGACTTATAATTCTGAAATGGCTTTTTTTGCCTTTGCAGATGTTGCTGAAGATGCATTTTATAGGAGAAGTCTTTGTAATTCATGAATTGTTATACAGATTCCACCTTAAATGGATTTTATCAGACTGTGCACTGGTAAGCTCATGCTAATATTGGCTCCAATAAAGAACAAATCAGTGCCCAACTCGACTCGTCTTATCGCACAGTCAAAACTGATGGCTGAAGAAGTCATAAAGATCCCATTTAATCTCTCGCCTATCTATCACTGTGAATGTCTTTATCCTCTTTGTGCAGTGGTAATATCTGCTCATTATGAAAGCAAAATAGATCTGGCATGAATAAAAGCGGAATGAAGTGCTCACTTTGATTTTGACAGCACGATCAGTGGAAGCAGTAATCTGTGAGAATCAAAAGGGCTAAATTATTCCATAACAGTAATTTGAGGGAACAGCTCAGAGCATACACATCTGCTTTCATATATTGTGACGTGCACTGATAAAACATCCTTCCCAATTTACTCTCTCTGTGCTTGACTAATCTGCAACAGCTCTCACAATGTCTAATCATGCCATCAAGAAGGAGAAGAAGTTCAATTGAGACTCAAATGAAAGAAGATTGGAAAACTATCCTCAATTGAAATTACATTTGTAAATGAGCCATAGTTTTTCTGTTCAGAGTGCGTTATGGTAAATCCGCCTGAAGAAGTAGTTATGCTGAAGAACAGCAACGTGTATCTAGATTGTGTTTATTCCATTACTGCCCAAGTAAAATTATGGCAGCCTGGAAACCCTGGGGCATGTTTTCAAAACTGACATGCCAAATTCATAGTCAGATTCCCGTAGTATAATTATAGCATCTCTGGCCAGCTGAGAGATTCCCAATACACATAAATTACACAGCCATGTTACAGTTACAGGTTTTTTATTTTTAAACATTCCTGTTATGGGAGATTTCTTCCTTTATTTGCAGGCTGGGCCATGGCCATACTTTTCTTACTTTCTTCCTTTGCTCATGGAGTTTTTTGGAGGTAGTTAACCAGGCCTCTAATATACTCGAAACACAAAAACTAAGGTCACTTTGAAGGCGATATAAGGATGTATCCTGTTGATCCTCATGGACAAAACCATAACCTGAAGCACACGTGGGGCGGGGTAGAATACGTGCTACCCAGACTGAAAGTGAGACAGTCACGTTAAAGCCCCTGTACTGGATATTCACATTCTGGTTGTTGACATGCTTTTTAACACACAGTAAAAATCTCTTCTTCCTAAAACATGTGGGCCCTGTTTCTGATCTTTGCTAATTCAAGTCTATCCTGTGGCACTCCAGCCTATGAAGACATATTGTCACCTCTGCCGGGATCTCACTTCAAGAAGTGTTATCCTTCCCTTAAAGCATCTGCTCCCGGAGCCATATGATTTTGTCAGCCAAGGTATTGTATCTCTCTATCACACATTACTGAATTTCTTAAAGCTGGCAGTACTGGGTAAACCCCTGCTGGAAAGATCAGTAATGAGTTTCTCTCATATGCCCGTTTTCCTGGTACAGACAAAGAAATGGTGATTGCCTCCTTTGTAGACCTGTCGTCGGGTTCACTGATGCAGCTCCCTGTATTACGTATTTCTGCGATGAGGATGTACCTGTAGGTCTGAAAGGGCACAGGTAAGCAAATGATTCTGCTGTCAACTCTGCTGATAATGGTTGCTGTTCTGTTACATGCTTAGGAAAATTTGAAAATATGAACCAACAGGATATATTCATCCTAGGAAACTATGGCTGGACACCATTCTGCAAATATTTAGGTCTTGGTGAAACCTATGGTAGTCTTACTTGCATAAGAAAAACATGGGAAAGCAGCTGCTACTGCTCTTGAAGTTGCTGCTAGAGCAGTGTTAACTTAGCAAAATAATTCAATGAATATTCAGTCCTGTTTTTAATAACCTTTTGCTCATTTTTAACTTGTTTTCTGCAAACACTTGAGTTAATATCTAGGGCTGACTTTACCATTACAAGCCTGACTGGTCAGGACTTTTTTCAGTCTGCACAACAGAAAATTAAGTCTCTGCAAAACTGAAGTAGGTAGTGGGAAAGTTTTAAGTTTACTAAGATTTTTTTTCCATTGGAAAAAATCAAATAAAAATGGTTATTTTTGCATAATTTAATTAGATTTTGTGGTGAACTGAAATATTTTCTTTGGACATGTCTTTGTACAGGAGATGTACTAATGGTCTATGGAGATTCTATTTCAGCTCTTTCTTGTTCCTGTTGCTGCTATTGGTTTTACCACATATCCCATGATAAAATATAATGTCCTTTCACCTTAAACCTCTGTGATGCATCAGGATAGACCTGCAACCATGGCAAATGTTGGAGAATGTGGTTGAGTGAAAGCATATGTGAAATATCCAAAGAACTCTTCCGGTGACTTGCCTCCTGTCATTTGTTGCTTCTTGTATGTTCACTACACCTACTATTAGACTCTCAGCCCTTGGACAGGGTTCTGAAGGTTTTATTGGCCAAAATATTTAGCAAACTTTTGCATGCTGACTAAATAATATGGCCTGCAATTTTTGTGTAAGAAAAAACATCAGCTGAAATTGATTTTCAAGTATGCACATTTGACTAGTTATATTGGGAATATGCATTCATTAAGTCAGTGAACAGATATAATAATATCAAGTGGCAAAAACCCCCATGTAGCTCACACCATCTGTCCAATCACTACTTCACAATAAGATTTGATGGGTAAAGAAATAATGCCTATCCTGAATTTTGCATAAAATATGGAATTATACAAGTTTTTAAATAATAAAACCAACTGACTGACTGCTACTCTACTTTTGGACATTCTGGCTTTAGTCATTGTTTTAGTGAGGTTTTTTGGTGAATTTTTGACCATCTATGTGAAATATACAATAGCATATGAATAAGCATTATAGATATTTTGATTCATTGATATCTAGAAAATACTACTTCATATTTTGAAGTCAATGAAATTAGATTAGCGTAGAAGTTTTGCTACCTTCATCTGCAATAAAAGGCTATTCTTAAGGTTCCATTGCAAGGCCAGCTGTGTAAATGCACTGTTTCAGAGCATACTTGGTCATGCAGCAGCCAATACTCTCGGTATACCTGAGACAATTTGCCTTACTGGTCAGTATGTTTTGTGACAAAAGTTATGCACAATAAGCCTTGATTCCTTAAGTACTTCTGCCCACAACCAACTTTGCCCATATGATTAGCCCCATTAAGTTCAATAAAAGTAATTACACCCTAATTTAGGTTTGTGCCTAAGCATTTGCAGGATCAGGACCTAAAATGTCAAGATCTTTGAGGATCCAGCATATCTTTTGCTTGTTTCTGCTCCATCCCTAACACATTTTGAGATATTTAAAAAATAAGAAGAAAGGGTGATTTAAATCTGTATGCATAAATTCTCCACGTTGTCAACATCTCTGTTTCTGAACTGGTTCAAAATGTAATTTTCTATTGCCTATTCACATCCAAGGTATTCCAAAGTGACATGTATATCAAGAGTTAGCTTAGCACATTCTTTTTCTCTGCCAAAGACCCACGAAGAGACTTTGGGGATAAATGAGCTTGTTATGGTGATTAGCAGTACAGTGATGCATAGCAGACAACTGACTACAAAGTGCTTTAGTTACAGTACTCGTGTTCGCTCCTAATTCTTTCTGTGGAGAGTCAGGTTCGGGGATGAAGCGGTGGACTAAACAGGTTTATGGCTACTGGCTTGGAGAATAAGGAAAGAAAACAAAACATATGCTGATAAAACCCTGGCTACCTCTTCTGTCAGCGTTACCATTTAACTTCAAAATGTTTTAGACTCTCAGGCTCAGCCTCCCTTGCTGGCTGATGATGGCTCCTGATCTCACTGCTAGAAATTGTCTTTCCCTGTTGGTTTGGCTATCGCCCTTTCACCACAGACCCCTGCAGTGTTTTCGACATTGCTGTGGTAAGAGCTGGGAACCACAGGCTTTTTAAAAACGACCATAATGTTGTTGTGTTCTTTTCCTCCCTTGTACATCATCACAGATTAAGACAAAATGTGATTCTGATGAGCACTGTAACGTGTTTATTTGCATTACAGCATCCAGCCACTGATTGTCTCAGTGCTGTACACAACTGCAGGCAGAGAGCAGACAGGGGTAATGAATGGTAGCTGCACCACAAACTTAAAAGTATATAGAAACATACATGCCCATGTTTATGTTCCACACTTTTCTGAAATGCCTCCCATGGATTCTGTATATCTGCTTGTGCATCACTGAGGAGCTTCTGACTTGCTCTTTCTCGGATAGCATAAGTATATGTTTTTGTGCTAGTACACAGGTCTTGTAAAAAAATAACGATTCCTTTAAGAGATAAAGATACTGACATCTCACGGTGACAATGAACATGCATCAGAAGATATTTTGCACCAAAATGATTTGTAGTTTTCCTTCTGCAAGCCTGAGGAGCATGAGATTGTCAATGTCAGTACTCTTTTTCCAGTTTTTATGAAAAAAAACCCTATAATGATATTTTTCATTTTCGTGTCAGCTGCTGCTGAGTTTGGGCCATTTCTACATCCTATAATGCAAGTGTTCTCCAGCTGCTGAGGGTCTGTAGGCTGAGGGTGACTGTCCGTGGAACCACAGGAAAGAAGTGAGTGTTCTCCGAAGTTCGCTCGGGGTGGGTTCACAGAGTGGTTTTGGCCCTCTTTTTTTGGCACATTGGCCCAGACAGCCAATGTGCCAGGTAGGGAATGGTCTAAGTTCGGCAGCCAGCCTGCAGGAATGGCTGAGCATGCTGGCATATCCAAAGCAGAGCCTTTGCATACCTAGGGCTGCAAGTCCTAAACCTTTTACTAAAGGTGAACACTTAGAACCATTCATTGAAAACACAGCGGTAAGGGATAATGTGTCCTCATATATGCTAGTTTACTGGTTAGAGAGCTTAAGCAGGCCATGGGAGATTTAGGTCCTGGCCCTTTCTTGGCCTCAGAGAATTCAGACCAAAGTCATCTTCTCCAGGCTGTGTTGAGAAAGGGGAGAGGAAGGAGGCTGGGCATGAAACTGGTGATTCGCTGGGTGGAGAAGAAGAACAGAGGGGAAGGGAGGACATAGCTCCGCAGGCAACACAGGAGAAAATCACAATCCACCAGGTACAAATGGAGCCCCGGGCTCCAGGTCGCTCCCGGGACTGTTCCTAGGGCTTTGCCTTGGTCACCCCGGGTGAGACCCCAGTGTGAAGGTCCAGCCAGGCTGCGGCTGCTCTGGCTGTGCTGGTAGAGCCCCTGCCCGAGAGTCAAGACTGTGTTAACTGAAAGAGATTTTCTGCCAAGGCAGCTGTGCTACCAGCGTAGGCAGCTCATCTCAAGCTGCTAAAAGTGCTCTTTTGCAGGCACAGCAGCATCCACAGATGGGGTACAGCTAAAACGTAGCTCTGTTAAATAGGAACAGGGTGGGGACCATGATTTTGACCTCTGCTAGCAAAATGCAATAAGGCTTGCCCTGTTATGGAAGTCAGCCTTGACCCATGTTTAGGTCTGAAACAAGCTTGAATTCTGGCCTGTGCTTTCATACCTTTGTAATACTGCTAAATGCCACAGTGCAGGAGAATTCATGTTTGGTGTAGCATTTGTGCAGCACTCTGCTTCACTTTATAAACATCTTTTATGTAAATCAAGTGTTAATTACCCCCGCTCTGTATTTTGTGTTGAATATAATTTTTTTAATTACAGGCTTCATCCCAGGTTAAGCCTGCATGCCTGTTGTTGAGCCAATTATCATAAATTCCCCTGTAACAATTAACAATATTGGTACAGAGCTGCATGTATTTTAAATGTTATAATTATGCTCAGCTCTTTTGTTAATTGGCCTATCTGACTCTTTACTTTTTATGCTGCTCATCTGCTCATTACCGCAGCCATTTAATTCAATTAGCACCTTAATTAGAAGAACAGCCATGTCCAATGTCGTAGGACTTGTCAGAGTACGCAGCTTGATTAGCAAAGACAAACACACCATGCAAATCAGGCTGTAACATTTGGGGGCGGCAGGAATGGAAGGCAGCCAGCTGGTGAAGTGGAAAAGGAGCATGTCTTCATCCCCCAAAGCTTTGCTAGGAGAGAGAAAATAAAGAAGGCATCAGACTGAGGAAGGAATAAAATAATTTACAATTCCACGAGTTAAGGCATCACTTAACATGAATGGTGTGTAACTCCTGAGGACGGTGTCACTACTAAATTATCTCCTACCCCTAGTGCTCTTAAAAAAAGACAGAAGGTGAGAGAGATGTGTAAAAATAATACAGTAATCTCCTACCATATCATATGTCCTTTTCAGAGGAGGAAGCCAAACCCCAAAGTCTAGATTCAGAGGGAGAGAGAGGAACAAAAAGAAACACCCTGATCCTGGGCTTTGGTGTAAATCCGCACGGCTCCACTCATCAATGCCAAGTGAGGAGTGGGCCCAGGGTATTTTAAAATCACCCATTTGACCTAGGCCCTCCCGCTTAAGATAGCAGCACTGTTGAGGAGAGGCATGTGAGGCTGTAGGAACTGTATTTAAAAAAAAAAAAAAGACGCTTCATTTTCTAAGAGCAGTTTAAGTCTCAGTTTTGTTTTGTGCCAGTCTATTTAAATCTTTATTCCCTGCCTATTAATTCTCCTAATTAGAATTAAATGAAGCATGCTAAATTGCTAGATTAACCAATAATTAAGCAGGCAAAGCACTAACGTTTAATACACACAGGCAGCTCTTTCTCTTCTGTGATAGCACCGTGTCATGCCTGCTCATTTTATTTGAAAGGAATTAAGAGGCTTGTCTTCCGTGATCAACACCCCCCTCCCATATTAACTTACATAAAATAAAGACTTTCCCAAAAGAGGATCAGTTTCCAGCTAGTTATCAAAGGACTCTTGATTTTAGTTTTTAATTCCTTATCTGTGAGTCCTTGTGAAACCTATTTGAATCAATTGGCTCAGGAAATCCAATGGCTGTACATATATTTAGCAGATAGTAGATTTTAATTAAAATGATATATAGTTTGTGTGGTGCTCCTTTTATTCTGTGTTCATTTCTTTATTTCTGCTCACGTAATGAGGTTCTACACTTATTTTCAGAGGATGGCAGCCCCTCTCCCTCCCCCTCATCTCCCTGTGTTGTGTCCCCCCCCTTCAATATTAATTTTACATATTTGCACATTACTTTGTCTTTATGGCATATACCTTATTTGGGATGTCTCAATACCATGCAGTTCTCTCTGTGTGTAAGCGAGGGGCCACGCAGACTGTCTAAATCAGTAGTCTCTGTCATCTTGGGCAGTCTTGGTGATTTTGAAGGTTATTGCTTGGGTGTGTAAGTGCCGGCAGAGCTGGGGTCGGGAGCAGGACCAGCACATTCAAAAGAGTGTTTGTGCCTCTTATGAAAGTGCTTGTTGATATATATGCCTTGAGCATGTAACTCCTTCATGTACAGAGGGCAGCAAAGACTCGTGATAGGGATTTCATAAAGCTGCTCAGTCCCATGGTAACTGAACACATATGTTCTTGTCTTTTATTCCTTTGACTTAAGCTGCTAGCCAAAATTTGGAATATTTTTGCTTGTTACCCCCAGGAGTGGAAAAAATATGATGGAGCCAGAGGTTTCTCTAGGTATGCCTACACGGTATTTTGCAGACAGCTCCAAATTTATTTTGCCTGTGTCTTGAGCAATCTGCCTTTGAAACGGAAGCTGTGTGGCCGTATTAGCGAGCCATGACTTCTGTTCTGAAACTGCTTTGCAGCTGTTTGGCTTGCATCACTGACAGGGTAACTCTGCCTTTGATGAAATCGCGTAACAAAAAAAGCCGGCCCAGAAGTCCTGTTTCCCAGAGATACCAAACAAGAGGCTATGTGTCTGCTCACAGTCCCAACTCTCTTGTGGCCAGCACTTTGCCCCAAAAGAGATCTCTCAAAGGGGCTGTTTAAACAATATAGTTGAAATGATGTAATGTCTCACTGCAGCTGAAAGAGGACAATCTCTGTCTTGTTTCTCCCCGCTCCAGGTGATCCTACCCGTTTTGGTACTTGTATGAGCATCTTCTGAGATAATTTTCCTTGCCAGCCTGGAGGAAAACCAATGCAATAAAAAAGACTTTTTCCACTGGCTTAGCAAATTGGATCTGCATACCATACAGCCAAATGAGTATGGAGGCATCATGACGGGCCAGAGTAGGATCTGCAGCTGGTGAAAGCGGGCGGTAATGGGACCGCTTCTTTTGATGGTAGTAAATCAGTAGATTAGCCCAGATATCACCAAATTGCAGTCTGCACTTTTAGACACATAAGAGTATCCTGGAGTAAAATTACTGATAATGGAAGTGAACAGATTTGATTTTATTTCTTCTCCTCAAGTGAGTAGGCCTGCCAGCTTTAGGGAAAATTAAGCATCATTGCTGAAGTCATCAAAACTGCCTGATTTCAGTTTTTTTCAGCAACTCAACTCAGACTCCTTAATAACATCAAGAATTGTAAAGATCTTGCTCCCAGTTCGTGCAAAATTTTCCGAGCAGCAGCTTTCTATTATGTTAGGGTAGTTTCTTGTTCTTGTTCTATGCATATCTCTAACCAGCCAGTGCAACCTCAAGCGTTTATGATTTGGAGTTTAAGTTATGCAAATACTAGCATCTGGCTGCGTTTTCGCTATGTTTCTCTATGTTTCTTTCACACACTCCACAATTTAAAGCTGTGTAGATGAGCATGCCCTTGAATGCATTGGCATAAACCTCTTTAAAGAGAATGCCAATGCATGTATCTCAATGTGAGCAAGTGCTGGGGGGCTTGCCGAGGGCAATTTGTAGAGTCGTGGTCCAACATAGGTTTGAATCCGGACAGGTTCAAGTTGAAAATAAAATTAAATTAAAACAATAGCTCAGAGGCATCAGGAATGCCCTTTCCCACTAAGAGTTTGGCCTGTTTTTGCAGTTGCTTGTGAAGCAAACCCTGCTGGGCTGTACAACCCTACAGGTTAACATGGAGAAGAACGATACATGCCCTCTGAATCCCTAATGGCAAGAAATAATGGTGAGATGATGGGGCCTTGGAAGTCAACATAAATGCAGGACATGAGCGAATTGCTTCATTTCTGTGAGGGGCCAGCTTGAGCAGGCTGGATTTTAATTTCTAAGCTGTCCTACAGTATGAACTGTGTGGCCCCTGCAGTACATGCTGAGGACAGTGGAGTCTGCCTTCCCTTTTCGGCTGGCTGGCTGATTGATTCATTCCTCTTCTTTTTTTCAAACCAAGCTTCTTACATGCTTTGGTGAACATCTTAGTCAGTCTCTAGTACCTCTGTCGATTCTGTGTGTGTGTGTCTGTGCGTGCGTGTGTGCGTGCGCGTGTATTGCACTTCATCTGCTTGATGCAATAATATCCTGGGGGAATGTGCAGGCTGTAAACTTCTTCATAACATCCTGTTCCTGCAAGTTGAAGATATTGACTCTGAAGGGAAACAATGGCATGAATAAAATAAAAATAAAAAAAGTTAATTATCCTTTGTGTTTGTAATTTAATTAAAGATGCAGTAAAGTTTTACTGTTTTTCCAGGTGATGATGTTTAGGGCTCTGAAAAGCTATTTGTGCTGGTGAGATTAAAGTGCATTTTAAAATGTTCCCCGAGCACTTTCACATTTGTTGATAGATTTTTAAATTAAACTTTAAATTGTAATCTAAATTACCTCCAACAATTCATGGTCCCTGTAATGAACTCCCACCATTCCTGCTGTCATCTGACTATGATATACTGTAAATGGTAACTGCTCAGGGTTTTACTGAATAGTGCTTTAGTATTACTGCACTATATTAGTTGTGTACAACCCTCAAATAGAAATCAAAGCACAATGCAGGTTTGGTTTAACATAGTAACTTTATTATTTGCTAGTCTTTAGTCTTAGTGAACACTGCTACTGCTAATCATTTGGGACCTCAGAGAATATACTTCCAAATAATTTTTTAGGCATTCCTGTCAAGGTAAAAGTATTTGCATTTTACCAGCCAATGAGCTTTTGGACATTAATCCTTAATGGGTAAAATAAAACTAATTGGGGAATATGAGTTCAAGTGCTCATTCGTAAAGTGACCATGGCTCATTGGCCCCTGAGGCGCAGTTTGAAAAAAATACTTTCATAAGTGATTGATGTAGATTCAAAGAGGAAGAGAAGATTGCAGTGGGATACTGGAAATAACTCACCATGGGCAGCTCCGTGATATGATGTAGGTGTGCCGAGACCAAGCGGTTTCCAAGGAACTGCTCAGAACAGAGCAGAGTCTAACTTGCAGATCGCTGACTGTCCCTGGTAGATCTTATTGCCTGAGGTTCACAGACATGTTCCTGGGATGAAAAGAAAGACTCCAAACGTAAGCTGGTCTAACATCCATGGGAAGCTCTCAAGGATCTCTGAACATTTACACATGTGGAAAATTAGAAGAAAAATCTATTCCCACAAAATAAAGAAAAAAAACCCCAACGCCTAGGAGCAAAGGTCGTAGGGAAAAGCAGGAGGAGAAAATAAGCAGAGCAAGGACTGCTTGCTGCAGTTAGGCTCCAGCAGCCTGTCACACAGGGACTTATTGACACAGGGTTGCATCTTTCTGCTGGAAAGCTCTTGGTGGACTATTCTTCCACAGAGCTGCATAAACTATACAGGGCTCAGCTTTTGGTCTCCCTTTTTTAATTACGTATTATGTGAAATGAAAACTGGCTTGTTTGGTTGTGTTTGATTTCTTAGCTCCCCTGCTATGAGAAAAATGAACATTATTTGTGTTTCCTGTTCACCTGTGCTGTTTGTCATCATTCAACATGTCAACAGTCATGCTGGTAAACGTGATCATTAGCATCATTGCTTTTCCCTGTTCCATCCCCTTCATTTGGGATGAGTTCTCCATTTACCCACAAAGCTATTGTAGTCTTCTCCTTCAAACCCTTCCTTCCTTAAACCCCTCTGCTGTTATGCTACTTGAAGGAAAATGACAGTGTCTGTGGTGCCGGCATGCTGCAGTTGCTGCTTGCCAGGCTGAGCAGCACTCTGTATGGGTTTCCTTTTTTTCCCTCTCCATCTGCCTTTTACCATCTGTCTCCTGTCTACCAAAGGTAGATTGTGCCAAACTATCCCGATTGCTTCGTTTGATAAGATTTTTCTAGTCAAAGGAAATGCATTAGATACCATCTATCTGGACTTCAGTAGTGCATTTGATATGGGGTAAAGATCAGTTAAACTGGAGGAGATGGGGATGAGCAGAAGGATTAGAGGGTGGGTCAGGAGCAAGTGGGTCAGGTCAAGTGGGGACAAAACTGAGAACTGCTGAGACGGGAAATGCCGACCTGAAAGACAGTCACTCAGAAGTCACTTCTGGACTGAATCTTGTTGAATATTTTCACCTGTGACTGTGGCAGAAGGAAGGAAGGAAGGAAGGAAGGAAGGAAGGAAGGAAGGAAGGAAGGAAAGGAGGGAGGGAAGGAGGGAGGAAGAAAAGTAGGTAGCTTATGGTGATGTTTGCTGATGAACCAAAACTAGGGGGTGGCTATAGTCTGGAGGAGGATCAGAGTATCATAGAGAAAGACTCTGATGACTTTCAGACTGGAGGAAGCAGTGAAATTGTACAAAACACANACAAGGTCATGGCTAGGGACTGGAAATGAAGGTGTCAATACAGTCTAGGAATGGCTGAGAGGTAAAATGAGGCTGTGGTGCTGGTTGGTCACAGCTGACAATGATGCCGGTCTTGAAAAGCAAACATTGTTGTAGAATTATCAGGAAAAAAACCTTCCAACTGACAAAAAGGAGGGTAAGTGAAGATCTGGATGCTTATGTAAGTCCATTAGTGTAAACACCTTGGTGTGGAGGTACTGTGGCACATGAACGTATTTGGGTGGAAACCTAGACCAGAGAGTGTCTTTGGAATGATCTACAAGCAGAACAAAGGCAAAAAAACAATAACAACAAAAAGGTTTTAAGATAGTTCTTGATGATTGGGGAATAACACTGTTGTCTGTGAAACCAGGCATCTCCAGTCCATGATCCAGGAGATCTCTTCCATTTAGATTACAAGCAAATGCAGTGACCTCCTTTTTGTCCTGTGTGCCCCAATCCCTGAAAACTGGCTTGGAGGAGTCACGAAAATACTGAAGGGACCATTGAGGCATGGCACCGCCCCCCTGCCTGGGCCCCTTAAGCAGTGACCACTATGCCAAGAAAGAAAGTATGTGTGGGAGGGGGGAAAATAGCCCAGAGAGACATAAGTGGAGGTAATATGACAGTGAACAGGAAGGCACGCTCACCTGACAGCCGTTTATTTAGATTTCTTGTTGAGTTTTCATTTATTATATAAACAATCTGACCAACCATGAAACAGAGCTATGAAATGAAATGATAAAAAACATTTCTTCTCCATGCATGGCTTAGCTTACATTTTACATTATCTCTTTACCTCTCTCCTTTTCATTTCTCTTCTGGAAAGGTACAACCAAAAAAAAGGAAAGAAGAAAGAAAAAACCATGTTATATGATGAAACCTCAAGAGAAGACTCCTACAAAAGGCAGGAAAAATTCTGTAGGTATTTGACACTGAGGTAGTTAAATATTAGCAGTAGATAAAGGTGTTGTAGCCTATTACTAATGGATCAAAAACTGGTTGACCTATACGTCGGAAAAAGTAGCTGCAAATGGGAAGTTTTGTCCAGGAAAACTATTTCCAGCCTATTCAATATATTTAAATTTATTGCTGAGAAAATAGCCATATTTCATGCCACTTTTAAAATAGAACAATGGAAAAATTGAAAGGTTTCAGGAAGAAAGTTTGAAAACATAACTTAGGTCTGGTACAAGGTGTATTTTTTTGAAGATATTGAGGAATTTCCATCTATTTAATTTATCCAAAAAAAGGTATAAGAGAAATGGCTTATACTAACAAGCAGTTGCATATGGAAGCAGTTTCTCACTGTTGGTGAGTTTTCAGACAAAATGTACACCAAGATCTGGTGTTGGAGAGGAGCACTGGATGCATTCTGATTAGAAAAGTACAATGGTCCAGTGAGGTTAATTACCCAGGAGAACCACTAATGCTAGACGCAATGACTTATCTATCACTTGTAAGTGTTGAATCAAGTCAAGTCAAGATATTTTAAAGAAATTATGAATTTGTTGTGGAGTTTATGGGGTGAAGTTTCTTTGTAGTAGGTCTGACCGAATTATGCTACTGATGGATAAATCTATTCATTTTTAAACATCTCTGTCTACTGAAGGCCTCTGCATTTATCAGCGTGCATTTTTGAAAAATGTATGCTTTTTATTTCCATTTTTCTTCCAATTCAGATGTCTAAAGGAGCATGGCTTTCAGTTTGTACTCAGTTTCTGCCATTGAAGACAGAGTCATCAGAAAGTATTCCTCAGCTCTGAAAAGCAGAGGTCATACTAAGCGATCTTCCATACCTACACACAGAGCATACGGACTCTGCAAAAGATAGAGAGCAGGATGCTTCTTTTGTGAAGAAAGTGAGACTGCAGTGATAAGAAAAATTGGTCTAAGATATATTTTGCCTATAGTTCTACTAACCCCCCCCAATTCATATGAATATAAATACAAGTGAATATCTGCCTTCAACTTTTTTTTTTTTAAATAAATGCTGTTATTTCAGCTCTTTGCTCTTGATGATGAGCAATTGATGAGTTAATTGCCTTCCTATTCCCACTGAACTGAATAGGAGTGCGTCTGCAAATACTGGGTCAGCCGTGTGAGTAAAGCGTTCATTGTTCACTGCTTACAGAATCCCTGTGCTATGACAGTAAATATTGTTTTCTCCCAAGCTTAAAGCAGACAACTCTAGTTTTTCTGTTTCACTGGGAAAGGCTACTTTTTTTTTAAAGTAAAATTAATGAAAAAAGCAAAAAGACAATTTTGGGGAGGAGGGGGGAGATTTATTCCCCCCTTTCTCCAATTTGTGAAGCCAAACTTTCATGATTTTATGCTACATGCAGACAGGCTTTTCTCCCATATAACTCTAACCCCAATTCGTAATGTAAATATTCATTCTCTTAAACACATACAGGGTTATTAACGATGACAGAGCACTTTGAGCATTCCCCCTAAAAGACATTGTTTCTTTTTTCCCCATTTGAGAGTAATTTAGAAAAGTCCTGCAATGAATCTGATGAAAGAATATATATTGCTATTTTACATGTTGCTACCTATAGACAGCCAGTCCTAATTTAAGGTGGGAAGCAGATAACAAACTTGGGCGTGTAAAACAGGATACAATCTCTTGCTAATAGAAATTCATATTCCATATTGTACATCAGGCTGTTGACGTTTAAAATGCTGCAGCGGTGCTAACATTAGAATTCAGAGATATTTGTTAACGTTTCTCTTGAGACTGTTCATACACACACACCCTCAAAGAGATAGCACGAGTCTCAAAATGAATTTGTCGTGAGGCTTTGGAGCCCTATTCTATTCATATATGGTTTCATTTTTCTCAACATGACCTTTGGTTTGCAGCAGCGATGGCTTTGGTTTGCTACTGGTTTCGAGGCAGCAGCTTCAAGGGAAAATGAGTCCATGTCTTTTTTAGCTCTTAACAAAATTGTGGTCTTGTAGTGAACAGAGAGATCATATCTCCCTCACAAAGTGATACATGCAGGTTAAAGGATGTCTGCCCCGTTTCATGGGAACACGGGTCTCTCGGACTGCTGCCTGATTTCAATAAAAATGAATGGGAAAGTATGGAAATGTGCAGTGAATGAGCAACTTCATGGATAATAGACCTTTACTGTTTTTATTATAAAGAAAGGAAAAAAAAAAGCTTAGAAAAATGAGTGTTTGGATACTTCTCAGTTGCTTGAGGTGAAAGGTATTAAAAATATGAAAGGTGGATTTTATAAATGCAGTTAACACGGAATGATGATAATTAAAAATACTGCTAGCAGCACTCCCACATCAATAACTGTATGCCTTGGATTTCTTGTTTCATTTGAACTGTTGCTGATAGTGTCTACTATAGTTCAGATGGCAAATATTTCTATTCTAATCCTATCCTCATCATGTTCTTGAGCACAAAATATGCCCACAGGTTATCTATTTATATGCCTTTCATTACATCTAGGGAATAAAATCCTCCTGTAATAGCATATAGATATGTTAATACAAAAATACAATTTAAAAGAGGTGTCTAACTGTATGCTAAATGATTTTAATTGTTTTATATTATTTGTTGTCTTGGCTATTGCCAAGTCATGAAAAGCTGAAGAGAATCCATATTTATTAAATTAAAATAATTCTTCATTGCTTTTAAACAGGGGATAGTAGAAGTGGCTAAAGTTTAAATGACAGTAACAATCTTCTCTTAGAATTAATACCTTGCTGTATTTGAAAATAAACATTTAGACTGGAAAAATTTGAAAAGAAATTTTGGCTGTAGGCAGTAGAAAAAGTGGTTTTATCTGCAGAGGTTAAACAACGCTGCACAGTGCGCATGCTTCTGGCTAGTTAAAAGCTTGTCCTGCAGACACTGATATGCTTGAGTAGCTGTACTCCCATGAGTAGTCCAATTCAGGGCAGCATTGCTACTCACAGAAGTAGTAATTTTCATTAATTGGTGTTTTTAAGTTGAGCAATGGTAACAGCAAGGATGTGGTATGGTTAAGGCTGATGACCATGTGAGATGCACAATTTGAATTTAGGAGTAGATGTGAAGCAAGAATTCAAAAGGTGTGCAAACTAAATAGGTGCGGTGTTGACATAATTCCCTACACAGCTGAAAAGACAACTTGACTGGTTAGTTGATTTCTCTCTTTTTCCTCCCACCATTTTAAAATCCTTTAGAAAATGGAACACAAGACCAAAAGTAAACTTGCTCCAAAAACCTTAACATTGAACAGTGCTCAAAGTATAGGAGAGTTTCTTGGGTAATTAGAGTAATAAATGAATGCTATATTTAAAAGAAAATACAAAGCATAACAAATGTTTGAGATAGATTGTTATGGAGGCAAATGGGGGCTGGGAAATGACATTTTTCATGTGGGGAAACTCTAGAGGCACAATAGTGAGCTTAGCATCTTCATGAACATATATGGATGAACAGAAGCTATGAAACAGGGATGCCCAGGCAGCTGAACAAGGGAAGCTAACATCAGTCTCTGCAACAAACTGCAAGAAAATAACTGTCGAAAACTGTCCAGAGGAGATGGTATCAAACATAAGGAGAAGACAAAACCAAAATATGCCTTTTTCTAGCACCTATAAAGGCTGTGGTAGAGAAAATACCAGAGAAAAGGCACTGAATCGGTGCCAGCGGTGCTTAATGTGGCCTGATTCCTCCAAAATGCATTTGTTATTTATTCTTGTTGCTTAGTTCTAGTCACAACAATAGAATGAGTCAAATAATGAGAATGATAAATCTGCATGTGTATTTCCAGATCCAGGGTTTGCACCCAGCAGCAAAATAGGCTTTGTACTGTGGGACACTGTGGCCAAAAGCATTCGATACCCAGATCAAGGGTTTGATCAGAGAGGTCAGAATTTGTCTTTGATATTATTGAAATGCAAAGGAGACAAGGAAATAAGAAAAACAAATTAGCATGAGTGACTCAGATGGACTCACGTACACAGAAATATGCCCAGTCAGATGCCAATCTGAACTTTTAGCATTTAGCTTCAGCAATGAAGTTTAAAGAAGATGACCTGTGATTGGTGGGCTCTTCAAAGGATTTATCACAAGTCCTAAATATGTTCTTGCTAAAGTTACTGATAGACTTCCCATTCATTTTGACAAGAGCGGAGTGCTTTTGAAAATCCCATTACAACTTATGTACATACGTTCATCTTCTGAAACACAGTTGCCCAAGTTCATATGCTTATGGCAAATGCGATTTTAATGGGACAACAACTTTGACAATTTGGCCTTTTGGTCCACTATCACTTTGGCCTGTCTGTGGTGCTTGTCCAGATCCTTTTCAAATCTTGGCACTGTGGGTTATTGGGAGGGTTGTGGTGAGACACAGAAGCTTTTATTATCATGAGGCAAAGTCATGATTTTTTTCAAGTAGTCGTTCCACATGCAATTTCTGAAATGTCTGGAAAAAATCCCATTTCTAAATAGCTATCGGGTCACATCAAAACTATGTGTTAAAATACCTCTGAATATAAGAAACCACAGGGGAGTTTGAGGGCTCTATTTTTCTCATCTCTGTATTTCTTGTAGTCTTTCTAACTGGTGAAAAAAGCATCCAAATAAAATTTAGATTTGAAATCTAAATTCCAAATTTAGGGAAGAAGCAGGCTGTAACGATGATGTGGGATTTTATGGCAGGACTCTCAACAGAACCCACTCCTTCAGATGTTAAGGAAGCTTCAGCTTGAACCAGTAACTTGCTGCCCCAGGAAATAACTAGTCAGAAAGTGTCTTTTTTTCCCTCCTTATAAAAAAACCTTTGACTTTTAATTATGAAACTAAATGCTTGTCCAGTGCAAAAATCCAATTTTCCACTGGGAAAAAACTTTCACAGAGAAGTGAAGCATTTCTTCTGTGAGGGCTTTCCTTGCCCCAAGAAGTGTCACTTTGTGTTGTCCCCATTCCTGGAAGCTCCCTCTGCAGCTGCAGCTTTTAGTTTCTCTTCTTACTGAGATAACCTAATACTTCTTTTGGTACGCTTTCTTTTCCTGTAAAACAAGGTCACTGATCTACTCAGATTAACTTTTTTACCCATAGAATAAGGTGCTCAAAAGACAATGAGCAC
>WAAD01029565.1:271979-288522 GCA_013389945.1 Fregata magnificens
GGGAAGATTGTGTGACAATCCTTAGTGCTTCTGTCTTCAGAGCCCTAATTAACATGAAGCACTACTGCAGGCAGAAGTCAGCCTTAGAGTTATCCAAGGGACTTTGACCAGCACAGTCAGAGTCAGGTTTAGAAATCAGAAATTTGTAACTCCCCAAGCAGTGCTCTCTCCTCTGATCCCACAGACCTTTTTCTGTGCTATAGGTAGCTCTTCCTACAGGCGTTTTCCAGCAAATTGCTTTAAATTCTCCACTGTGTTTGTTATACAGTGTCAGTTCATTAAAGGATAAACTCCAGCACTGCAGCTCTTTGCTCAGTCAGCACCTGGGGACTGGTTACCTGATTTTGCTTTACCAATGGCACTTAATCTGGTGTTTGGAGTGATGCTAAAAGGCTAACTTTGTCAGCCACCTTTTAATAAATTATGTGAAGAAGACTAGACCACAGGGGATTACCACTTTGGCGTTATTTGTGTTTACTTACACAATGTTAATTTTGGTTTGCTACAGTCTTGACACTATTGTTATTTTCACACAGTGTGACTTCATTCAGTGCGCTAGGGGATAACGTCAAGTACAGATGTGGAAGAAATACAACACTGTTAAACCTCTAAAGCAATTGTAAGAACAGCTTTAACCCGGTAAATCAATAATTTGATAATTACTGTGAGCTAGCTGACCTCTGTTTAAAATTCAGCAATAGCAGGGAACATGCCCCTAATAGCAATGAATTCAATAGTTTGCCGTAGTTTATTTTTACCCGGTGTGTGATGTGAGCACCTTCAAATGGGATGGCAATCAAAACATGGAACAATAGGCAAAACTGAGGAGACAAGTTCAAAAAACTCCTTTTCCATTTTCTTTAGCTTGATGGCTTGTTTGTTCAATAAAAATGTAAATCTTCTCCAAGCTTTCAGAATTGTATAGCATTACGGTCTTTGCTGTAATGGCAAAGGTAGCTCTGGCCAGCACATCACTTCAAAAAATATGGTTCTTGTAAAACTTATGGTGCAAATACAGTTGAGATTGAATTTAGTACACAAGCCTGGAAGCCACTACTAGATCTCATAAACCTTTATGCAATCATAGTGGCATTTCCGTACATTTTTATCTTTGTATCTCTGTTGAAAACTTGTTTTTCTTATTTTACCTGATTGAAATGTTTGTAGTACCTTTACACCAAAAAACTCTCCATTATCAGCTTGGTAATTTTGACAGCAGTGAAAGCAACAATATATTATTTAAATCCATGTCACATTAAAAATATTTATGGATTTCTGAAAAGTCAGTGAAATTTTTTACCATTAATGAACTCTCACAGTGTTAATCTTTGTTATTTTTGTACTGTGATAGTCCTGAGATGACCCACTTTCCCATAAAGACATTTGGGACTTACTGTGTCAAGCTCTGTACAGATACACATCTGACAGTATATGGTCCTGAACAACGAATGTCACAACCAACTCTGTAAAATTAGGGAGTACAACAGAAGTGTAGAAAGATATTAATATTAAGACAGGCTATCTACAGCTGAAATTGTGAGCTGTAAATGAGCCCAGAGAGTCAGCCTGTAAATAAATAGTAATTAAATTAGCTATTTCTAAAGTTTGGTAGTCACCACTGGGCAGTTGATTCCCTGCAAATCTTAAGGCATAGATACGTCCTAGGAAGTGATTGAAAGACAGAGTGGAGGCCTTACAGATTGGTTCCTGGACAGTATTGCACTCGTAAGAGGCAGCAAAGAAGAAGGCACAGAGGTGTTTTGAAGAGAAATGTTGAAAAAGCAGTGAGGGACAGAGGTTTTTTTGTGCAATAAACCATTAGCAGAATAGGTGGGCCCTTGCTGCTGGGCAGGTCAAGAAACTTGAATTTGACTCAGTGGTAAAGGCAACCCACTAAAGATATTGATGGTCTGAGTAACTTCTTCAGAGGTTATGGCAGAAATCTTATCAGCAGTCTTTTTTGTTCTTGCTTTCATCTGTATCTGCAACGCTATATAATTTCCTAAAACATTACTGATGGTCTGCAGAGAACTGTGGGCATAGAGATTCTTCACCATCTACCACATCAGACATCACCCTGACTCTGCATACCCAACACATCACCCCGACTCAATGTCCCCAGCACCACCATAGGCAGCTGTTTGCATGAGCAACATGTTATAAAGGAGGGTGCTGTTAGCATCCAAGAATAAAAGTTAGGAGGCACAATTCTTTCTTTCATTTCCTTAAGCCTACATTTCTACTATAAACTGCTCTCTTCCAGGACATACGCTGGCAGTGCCACCAGCGTTGAAGGACTTGAGGCATGATGAAGACTTTGGGTCCTCTTGCACGCACCTCTTACAAGACTTGTTTGAGCCTGCTTCTCCCATAAGGGTTGTCCCAGGTAGGTCAGTCTTGCACGGCTGCAGTGTGGAGTCAGACACTATGCACTTTTACTTGGCCACCCTGGCAGAGTGACTGAACAGGGTTGGGTTACAGTGCAGTTTGGGTTGAAACACTGACAAAACACCCACTGGTTTCTACGGCCTCATCATGCATTGTTGTAGGTAATCTTTCAACTAGAGGTAGTTCATGGAAGTCTGATTTTCTGTTTTTGTGTGATTTGCATAATCATTTAGAGTGAGATTTAGAGCATAGGTATGCAGTGCTATCTTAGATGCTTCACGGTATCTGAAACACGCATGTTGAGCTAATAGATAGGACAGAGGACCCACAGGAGACCCATTACTCCCTGGAACCACATCTGGAGGCAACGTGTGATGCCCCAAGATGTACAAAATACCACTGAACACCAGTATTGCTCCCTCGCAGCCTAGAGTAACTACAGTGTGGTTATAAAATATTTCTATTCTCAAATGTCTTCATTTTTCTTTGAATTAAATTTGCACTGGTAAATGGCAGTATGTAAGGCAATACAGAGTCAGGTAGATTCCTATTTGCCAGTATCTTTGTGATCCGTCAGCTGTGGGTGCTATGTACTCAGAGGTATTTTTGTAAGAGAAAACATAGACTTTTAAGCTAAAGCCTCCATAAGAAATGATGCAAAATAGATTATCTCTTCCTTTTCATGCCCTCAGGACCATTTTAAATGTTCTGTGATACCCCAGAATGTTTGTTTGGAAGGCCAAATGCCAGATTTGAACATACTAAAAGGTACACAAAATATGTCAAACTTTCGAGAAACTAGGCTTGAAAACATTCATTTTCCTTTTGTAACACTGTCTATAAATCCTGCATGATTTTCTTTTATGCAGACACCTGATCAATCAGAGCATCAACTACAGAATAGGAAAAAAAAAAAAACAAAACAAATTATGAAAGAAACTCAGCTCTTTTGCCCTTACAGTCTATTTTTAAGTATGAAAAATTGCAGCAGCTAGACTTTTCTGGAATCTACTATGTCTCCTGTATTTGATGCTTTTTCTCTGCATAGTAATGTGTCTTTAAAAAAACCCCACTGATATATGTTACAAGGAGTGTATCTCTTTCACTGAGACAGAACATTTTAATTTCCTGACACCTTTTAGTGATTGCTTCAATTTCCGAAGATTTTGATAAAATCATGTGGTTTTAGAGTATCAGGATTGAATACCCTGCTCCAGCAGCAATTTAATGAAATGCTGTAGTTTCACAGCATTTCATTTGACATAACCTAGCTCAGAGGTCTAATAAATGCAGTGTGATAAATGTTGGAGCTACGATTGTAAAAATATACGTGTAATTGGGTTAATATGCCTTAAAATACTACCCATCAGTTATCTTTCTTCTCCCCGTTATATGGCTTGCACTGTAAAGACTAAGCAATGCAGTTTACCCTTTTCCCCTGCTATCTCCTTTTCTTTCCTGCTTTTGTAAGAGTTCCTTTTTTTTAAGCATTTGATTAAGCAAGCTGTACATATTCTCCAGTGCTACAAATCCTTCTTCATACCCTGGAACCTTTTTTTAAAGTCCTTATATGCTTTTCTTAGCCATCTGGAAGAAATTTAAAAAAATAAGACAAACTCTTCAAAATGAAAGACAAATATAAATAAGCATGCAGAATACAACACAAGCTGCAAAGGTAGGTTTTGACAAGTGTTATTTTCCTGTAGTATACCAGATGTGTTTCAGTAAGAAATAGTAGAGGTATCACAGTTAGGAGACTGGAACCAGCAATACGTTTTGACCTTCTCATTATCAGTAGTGTGTGTCTGTCTGTGTTTGTGTGTGCACACATGCATGTGTTGTATCACAACAATGCCACAGGACAGAAACTCTTCTCCTGCAAACTGGTACTTTTGCATATTGTGCTTTAGGAGAGAGAGTCAGAACTTCTTTTCAGGTAAATTCTGATGTTCGGTGTGTTTCCCCAGGTTGGAAATAGTCCTGTTAATTTTCAACACACATATTAGAATTTCAAGAACAACTAATTAATTTACAATGATTATTTCAAGCAACAGGCTAATATATGTTCCTCCTGCTGGAGTCTGAAATCCCTTGTTAGACTTTGAAAATAGCTATCTGAAGATATATAGCTGTAGCTGAAATATCACTGTGTGAAACTGGTGCCTCTGGGGATGCGTGCATGCATCATTGCTCATTGGCCCCACAGAACTGATATGAATAATACCGTACTTATAATTTTGCTGTATATACATTGCACATATATGTGTGTGCAATGTGTTATGCAAACAGTGCACAAGACAGTGCTGTTATGGAGAAGCATGCTATCCTTTCCATAGCATCCAGCTTGGAAGGAAGAGTTAAGATGAGGGAGCAGAGCCAGGGCTGAGACGCTCTCTGCCACGCTAGGTAGGATGACAGAGGTGAGGGAATGGAGAGGTTTCTGAGGCCATGAGAAGACAGTGGGGAGCCATTTGACAGGCTAACTATGAGCTCTAACAAGGGCAGAAGAAAATCAGCTCTACATACCCTGGGGGTAGCCAAGCCACCACTCCCATCTAATGGCCAAAGATCAAAGAGCCATGAAATAGCTGTAAGCAAGGGGCCCAGTCTGTACATTCAAGTAGCACCAGTTCACACATTTCTTTCCACTGCTGTCTTAGGTGAGCCTCAGTGGTCAGTGCCTCCCAAGGCCTAACACTGAGTAGTAAGGATAACTTACCATAGGGCTTGTACTTGTAATTCTTGTGGCCACATGAGAATAGCCACACAAATCCAGCTTTCCTATGATTTACATGGCTTCTCTACACAAGGGGCAGCAGATGGCTTTTTAAGAAGTCCCCTGTTCTTCCACACATATGCCAAAATCTACCATCACAGTCATATGAAAATGGCAAGATTCAGTCCTGGAAGGGTGATCAGTATGTGCATAATGTGAGATTACAACTTCAAATGCAGGTACAGGAGAGATTTGTCATTGCAAATTTCTTCCCCGACTGTCTCTTCATTAGTGAGAAAAGACTTTTTCTTCCCTTAAAGCAGATTTTAAAAGCCAGATATAGCAATACTGCTGTTCCTTCCATTAAGAGTTTGCAACTGGACACTTGGACGGAAATAGTTAAACTGGTGCACAGTCCAGAAAGTCCAAAACCAAACAAAGTGGTTCTTCAACACGAAGGACCATCCCAGAGGTAGCCAGGAACAGTGGGTAATCTATGTGAGAGAGAGCTCATCCGTGGCCACGGAGTTATGCCTGATGCTTGTCTAATAAGAATGATAGAAATGACACACTTGAGCGCTTAAAATTAGTCTTCTCATTTACACAGTGTCACATCTATCTTCGGGGAGGGTTTTTTCCTCACTTAACTCCAGCTATTTCACTGAGACTCTACTCTCTGCCAGGCAGCCAGCCCCGCTCTGTAGTCACAGGGAACATCTGCACCTCCCAAAGGCAAGTCACCCTGTCCCAATATTGCTCTGCGACAAGCAAGATGAATCATAGAATTGTATAGGTTGGAAAAGACCTTTAAGATCACCAAGTCCAACTGTAAACCTAACACTGCCGAGTCCACCACTAAACCACGTCCCTAAGCACCACATCTACATGTCTTTTAAATACCTCCAGGCATGGTGACTCCACCACTTCCCTGGGCAGCCTGTTCCAGTGCTTGACAACCCTTTTGGTGAAGAAATTTTTGCTAATATCCAATCTAATCCTCCCCTGGTGCAACTTGAGGCCATTTCTTCTCGTCCTATTGCTTGTTACTTGGGAGAAGAGACCGATACCCAGATATACAACTTTTAGAAAGTAAAAATTAGGTGAGATGAACCCAACTGTGCTTTGTCAGAGTAGTTGCACTGATATTCTTTACTAACAAAGTGCTTTTTGCAGAGACATGGTTTATTATCAACCAGAGGTGGTTTTGGAGCCATACTGGAGGTTTCTTGGGCAAAGAAGGATCTGAGGAAATTCCTGCATTAGGCAGTTGGGACAAGGAGTTTTTCTGGGATAGCTATGCAGGTCAGTCAAAGCCCCTGTATGTCCCATCATTTCAGCAAGACCGTGTAGCTTGCTCATGTGAAACACTGGATACCCGTGTGATGGGGTAAGCAGCTCTGGCTGAAAAAGGCAGGTTCCAGCCCATCACAGCTACAAGCAAGGGGTAAAGTAGGAAATGGGCAGGGTGTGGAATGAAACGAAAAGGATAGACTGTTGGACCCTCAGAGTCGCTCCCCTGGGGAAAGGCCACGCTCCCATCTCCTGAGGCTTTGGCAGCAGATGCAAGGCTGGGGGAAAGCCCCACTAGCAGCTAGGCTGGAAAAGACCCAGGAAGGCTCTTCCAGCTCTCATTTCTATGCCTTCTCTGAGCTTTATAGCCAGTGCCCTGCCTTTCCGCTGCTGTCACGTAGCCCGGGAGCACATTTACATTTTCTGAATAGGGCAATTAGTGCTCACTCCTTTCCCCGTGTCACTTGCACCTGGTCTCTGACATTCGTGCCTCATCAGTACTAATGGCCCAACCATTAGTGATGATTACTGGTCATTGTTTCTATCCCACTGACCCCCCTGACTGGCAGAAGCACCCCCCTGTCTTTCCCCCCAGCACAGAGCCTGACGTTTGATAGCCCAGTTTAATACCAGAACCTCTGAATACATAAATAAAACCAGACAGGCCCTACCTATATTTTATATGGCTAGTGAGAGATGAATACATGTTTTTTTGATTATGATTAATGCTGCTGTTTATTATTTTTATTGCAGCAGTGCTAGGGGGTTTAAATATCACATCCTATCTAGGGGCGGTACAAATTCATGGGAAAAAAAGATGGTTTCTGTTTCAGGCAGATGATATCCCAGACCGTTGGAGCAGTGAGGATCTGGAGCAGGTTTCTTCTTGGACAAGTAGCAAAAAAACCTAAGCACTTTTAAGAGGGAGTTCAGAAAGTTTATCAGATTATATAATAGGTACCTACATGGGCCTGGTTATGGTGACTTCAGAGATCACTTTTAGCTCTACGTGCTTACGTTCTGCTGGGGACGAACCACCCTACCTTCTGCACACCATGCAATAAAACCCTGGTGTCTGCTGTATTACAGAAGAATGTACTGTGTTAAAGAGAATAAATACTTTTAATATTATACCTCTTTCACTCTGTTGTCCTGCTTCAGCCAGTGTGATCCCTGAAGGGTTAAGGTCCAGGCACATATGAGTAAGAATAGCAGGAATTCACCTTCATTTTGCACAGTCACCTATCTTGGCACATATAAGAATAAAGACTCATCTGCAAATTTCCTTTCAGTCTCAGCCCAATCGTGAAGCAAATTCTTAGCCAAGTCAGCTGAAAACAGCTTTGTTCTTCCTGATTGCGTTTGGGCTGCTTTATTCCAGCCGTGCACCGGCACCCAGAAAACTCTCTCCTGGTAAGCCTGCTCCTCCTGTGCTGTCCTCAGCCTGACTGCAAGTGTGGGACCATAAAAGGATTCCAGACCTTTAAGGCTATTAAAATAACGCACATGAAGTTGGTTAAGCAGCTAATCTTCTCAGCATCTTTCTGGAGAGAACCTGTCTTTTCGGAAATTTATGCCAGTGTTAATGTAAATTATTTAACGGTGGTTCTCTGAGGTCCAGCTCACTGCTCCACCCACAGCTTCAGAGCTAATTAAGCCCTACGTTAAGGGCTTTTTTAAGAGTTGCTTGTAAACTGTGCCACAGGATTTGTGCATGGCCCCTATGTTGATTTGGATTTTACCTTGAATGAATAATGTTATCTGTATTATAGCTGTCACAGATGAAAAAACAACTTCTACAGATGAGTGAATCCATTTGTTGGTTTATGGATCCCAAATCCTCCAGGGCAACAAATCCATCTGTCATCGCTGAATGCTTGTGTTTTATTTGGTGCTGCGAGTCAGCTGACAGGTATTAAAATGCACATGGAAGTGGACAGATCTTTGCTGACTTCCCAGCAGAGGAGGCCCATGGGTGTTTTTATTCCAGCACATGCAATGAAATAACATAAAGTCAGGAAATCCATTCCTGGGGGACAATACAAATTGTCTGATCTAGTAAGACATCGATATTTGGTCCATAGGCCTTTGACCCAATCATCTGCCTAGGTCACCCTAGCCCACTGTTTGCTTCTTTTTCCTGACTGCTCTTTTCTTTCCAGCTGGATGCATCTCAGGAAAACTGCACTCCCTGGGCCAGTCTCTTCTGTTCCCCTTCATCTCTTCTGTCTTGTTCTCTGTCTTTATTCCTCCATTCTCAATTCCTTGTTTATGCTAGTGTACCTCAGGAGGAGTTAAATGAAAAGTTGCTGATGAAAAACTAGCTCTGGGAAAACAATGTTGTAGCAATGTGGGAATTTCTTTCTCTGTGGTGTTTTCAACTGAGAAGAGCCCAATTTCTTGGCGTCTGTTCAATTTTCTTAGATGAAACTACAGTACTCAGTTTGGACAGGTACGGATCAACTCAGTTGCCTCATCATTGGTGACTAGTGCCATCCAAGATGCCCCAGAGCATCCAGAACATTGGGCAATTAAACTGTGTCCCTTTGCTGAGGAGAAGCAATCTTCCTACCATGGGGCTTTAGGCACCTACCTTAATTAGCTGCCTTCCCAAAACTTTTCCAAGGATCTCTCTAGATGCTGAGTCAAAGCAATTTAACTTACTTCTTGCTCTGCATCACTCTCAGAGGAGCCTGTATTTCTCCACTGACTAAAAAGAAAGCCCAGTTAACTAACTGAAGTGTCTAAAGTTGGTATGAATAACCCCTGATTTGGCCAGCCTGCATACACAAGTCATTTAACCTTGGTTGCACTGTCTAGAGTAAAAGCAAACTGATGTACTATCTGAGAAAGTTAAAAGCCCAGTATGGACAGAGTTTGAGGATAAAATCTGCAAGGCCACCATTTTTTACAAAGCTCTGCTGAATCATGTCTACCTGGGTATTAACTCAGGTTTGGCCATCCATGGTCAGCACCTGGTGTCCTGCAGAACCAGATGGGAAGAAGACTGTCTTCCTACAGAGAGAAGGTAATCCACAGCCAGGCAGGGAACATGTATGCCCCTAATAAATCCAATTGCCACAAAGCCTCGACTTTTCAGACTTTCTACATGGGTTACTTTACCAGTTACTGTCCTTCAGTGGCTGAATTTTGAGTAGGAGAAAGGCCCAAATGACCCATTCAGAGATTTGCCCTTCTTTGCTGACCTTTCAACTCAAACAAGATACCCCTATCTTAAGAACAAAGGTTTTCTCTCCTTTTGTAGAATCCATCTCATCCCAACAATCCCTGTATTTACAGCTTCTTTATTACTGCTGGTTATTGTTTAAATAAAGCATGCATTCTGGTAAATAGCAATTGCTCAAACATAAGCAGCTTTAAAGGCAAGAAGTAGCCCTTCCAGTCTCTAGATGAAGGATGATTTGAAATGAATTGATGTGTTCTGACTGGTGAGTCAAAATAATTCAGGTTTTTTTCCCCCCAGTGCTAAACCAAGTCAATTTTTTCAAACCATATTTGATATCTTATTGTTTATTTTCGGTCAGCAGACAGCAATTTTCAAGAACTGCTCTTGATATACAGCTCAGATATCTTACAGGTCACATGTCATTCAAGAAAGGTCAACGATTCATTTAAAGTTTCATCATTCTTCACATAAACAGGCAAATACCATTTCATTCACAGTGCAGGCTTTTGTGGGGGTGATAGGCCTCTGTAGTAACAAAGTCTATGTAATCTTATTCCCTGCCTAAGAAAGAGTGAATTGACATTATTATCATTACCTTATCATATATCTCGGATGTGCTCCCAGTAAAAGTATGTGCGCCTAAACAGAATTTCATTTAGAGTCAATTCTAAGGAGTTTTTTAGATCTCCGTTTCTTGCCCTTATTTTTTCTCATAATTCGTAAAAACTGAAATAGTGTTATATGATTATACCTTCCTGGCTTGTTCAGTCAGAATACCTAGAGGCAAATATTACAACTGAGCAATAATGACATATACATCATTGGCAACTGATTTGTTACTGTTTGCTAGAATTAAATCAAGATTTTCACTGTTGTTGATTCCTTTAGAAACAACATCTTCACTAGAAAATGCACATTTTAAGAACAGCCTTCTTATATCAATGCAATAGTCCCTGTTTTAATTAAACCTGAAAGACTTAAGAAATGAGATGCAGTTTTCATAGGGTACGTGATCTATTTTCTATTTTCTTCCTGTGTTGTCCTCAGTGTAGCATTTCAAGCTAGTAATTTCACTGAGTAGCCTTCACGAAATAAATAATAATGTCAACTTCTCAGTCTGGATCCAAATGAACTTGCATAACATCTTAAACCATTTTCACTGGTGTTTTAGAAGCAAGTTTCTTATCAGGAGTGAAAAAGCAGATCTTAAAAAAACCCCAAACCCTCACTTTTTGCTATAAAATTAAAGACAGTTTTTAAAAACATTGCTGACTACTGATGCCCTTCTGCTCCCATTAAAGATCTCCAGATGCAGAATTGAAATGAGACATTCAATAGTTTTATCTGGGGCTTTGGGTGAGTTAGGCTTGAAATGAGACTCTTGAGTGTGTCTCTGTGCACATCTGTGTTCCTACACATCAGTGTTTTGGTAGGCACCTGCTGCATCTTTTGGAGTCTAAATACTTTTCAACATCTACCCCTTCTTGCTCAACCTCACCTGTGATCCTTTCCACCAATGCAATCATTTAAAAAGAAGCTGAGCAGCGAGAACTTTTTGAAAACTCCATCCAATATCTACTGTTTCATTAGCTGTTAAATGTCTTTACAAAGCTGACTGTTAGTCTCTACAAGTTAGTGATGAGACTGCCCTCAACTGAAGAAGAGGTTTGCAGTGTGTTCTGCACCTACTGATTATAAATGCAAAAGTGTGAACAACAGAAGTTACAGAGGTATTTAGTTCAAGATCTCATCCCTGTGCAATTCACATTGGTGGTACAGAATAGAAGATGAGTTAGTAGTAGCAGTCAAAATTTCCAAAGGTACTCAGCAAGCAGAGATTTCCAGTGAGATTGAGGAGTCCTTCTCACTGATACATGCTGAAACTTCCAGCCTGTAGGGCAAAAACATGAGTTAATATTTTTATTCTTGCCTCTGTTGATATTATGGAACTAGCTCATTTATTGCTTGAACCTCTCCATATCTCAGTTTTTCAAGCAATACATGCAAGTAAATAATACCATATAATGAAGCTGCTGCTTTAGTGTTGGGTTCTTTTATCTACTTAAAAGCCAGAAGCTTCTAAGGGTATTGGCACCTTTTGATTTTTACCATCATAAACCTGTGTTCATGGAAAGGCAATTGTAGAAACTAATGCTTAGAGCTTGTCCCTGGAAGTATTCTGAGTCAGCTGCCAACATCTAAAGGGGAATAATAGGAGAGTCTTTCCATTGACTCATTGTGATGGGTTTAATCCCTAGACAGTGGGGCGGATGTCTCTCCCATGGCAGCCCTGGGACAAACCAGACGGGGGCTTATTTCTCAGTTACTGGGGCTCCTCAACTTGTCATTGTACCTGTGTGCTCCTTTTTGTGTGTGTGGAGACGAGCCTTTTATCACATAACCTAACACACACAAGTTCAGTGGAATTCTTGCAATGAAGGTAGCATTTACCTCTCTGCGTATACTCCGCAAATCATTTCATTCAAGAGAAGTTCTAGATAAAGCTTACTTGCACTTTGGCAATTATCTGGCACGCAGCCCATGTGTGAAATTCATTTGTGGAGGACTGAACTTCTCCATTCATATTGGAAAGTGTTGGCAGGATAGGGTCTTCAGTGAGAGGGAGAGAAAGCTATTTGCATTTTGCAACCTGACAGTGAAAATGGCTTTGCTAACTAGGAGCAGAATGAATTTGATAGATTGAATATAACACAGCAAAACATTTTCACTTCATGAATTCTTTAAAATGCTTTGGAACAGGGATCCTCTTTTAAACAGTTCTTTTTAGTTTTGGAAGCCAAAACCAATTTTTCATTGACATTCCTATTACCTTGGAAGGAAGATAGCTTGTTGAGTGGCTTGAGGTAGAAAACCTCCTCCTTCACCTGTAGTGGCTCTTTGCAAGATCTCTATGTGCAACACTGGGGGTCTTGTAGGCAAAATTTTCTGACTGAGGGGATACAGGTATATGTGCATATGTGATTTACAATGAATTTTGCAGAATTTTATTGTTGACATTTTTCCACTCTTCAGTTTTACAGCTGTATTAAGGATATACTACAGACTGCATTAAGGAGGTTATTAGCTAGTAGAGCGTGGAAATACAGGGAACTTTTGGCAGGCAGAAAACAAACAATAAAACTCTCCTCACCAGAAAAGAAGGAAACAAAACAGACAAAAAAGCCAAAATCGTGTCAGGGACTTTCATGTAGGAAGTTTTCAGAGCACTGGGTTACTTCAAACCCTCTGAGATCATAGTCATGTTCCTGAACAGAGTGACTTTGATTTTTCTGCTCTTGCTTTTGTCTGACTTGTGAGTGATGCTGAGCAGGTCCTAAGGGATTCCACATGCTAATCATTCCTGCAAACATCAGCAAGGACCAAGGGCATTCACCCACTCTTGGGGTGGAGTATGGAGACTCACCAGAGCCCTTCCTGCCTGTGCAGAAAAAAAAAGCATGACATTGGCTTAGCATCACTCCGAAGAAGTTGCCCTCAACATCATGAAGGTGCTGCCTCTGAACACAAATTTACCTTATTTTTAGCATTTACAGTTAGTGATAAAAACCAGAACACAAGCCTGAGGCTGTTTAAGTTTTTCCCCAAGTTTGACTATTCCTAGGTGGTCTCAGTAGGGCTCTGCCCTCATTCTGCTGCCTCAGCAAAACAAGCCGACTCTGAGTGAAGTTAAAATATTCCCTGCTAGAACTATTTCCTTGTTACTCTCTTCAGAAACCAAGCTAAATAGAAACCAGTAGGCAGGTTCCTTAAATTTGCAGCCTTATTATAGTGCTCCCTCTGTATTCTTTGACTCTCCTTTTATTTTTATATCTCCTATAATCCAGAAGGCCTAGGGACCAAGCCGGCATCAGGGAAGCCAGGGAGCATTTGTTGCCAACTACAGCTCTTGTCTGGGATGAAAAATTGTTTGAAACTGCCTTGCTTTGGGGTAAGGATCTTGTAGTACCGTCTCTGTCAAAACTGCTGCTCTGGAAGCAGTTGTCTCTATCCATTGATGGGATGGAGGGTGTGGAGGTAGGGAATGTGCTCATCTTCAGCTGCAACATCAAAGTAACCAAGGGTACGACCTAGCCCAGCAAAAACATCACGGTGAACATACGAGAAAAGTCAAACAGAGCATCAGCATCTGACCCTCAGTGTTCAGAAGGTGGATTTATCACTCCCACAAAATTTTAATAAAGCAATAAATTACAGCCCTTGTAGATTAGCACTTAGAGCCTGGATCTGAAACGACAATAGAGGATTGAAGGGTGTTCTGGGCTTTATTATCGATCCATGTGCTGGCCAGTCAGTTAAGAATCATTTTCAGGACCCGGTTCGTTAAGCTTTGAATTTGCATTTGCACAATGAATATGTGTGTGTATTTCTGTTTGTGTACAAATTGAGTGATAATGCAAATGGCCACGTACTGTACTTAAAAATCTGCTTTAATAGGCTTTAAAAATAATTCAAGTGTTTACCTGAATTTTGCACTAAATAGCACTTTGCACAGAGCAGGTGACTGTCATGCACCATCATTAGAAGAATGCACTTGATTAGTGAGAAATTTAAGTTAAATTGGTGTTTCACACAGCAGATGACAGTTAACGAAGCCTACAAACAACAGACAAATGGATGTGTGTTAGCAAGCTCTTCCTGATTTTTGGTGGAACTATTTGGAGCGCACCACTAATAGTTTCATTTGTTGTTTGTTGCCAACTTGGCTTCTTTTTGCTGTTCAGATCCAATTGAAAGCTAAGGAAAAAGTGATCTTTAGTACCTTCTTTTGCCATCAACATGAAGTGAGGTGGGGGAAAACAGAAGGGGCTCTGTGCAAGCACAGGTCTAATGGAAGATTTCAGTAACTTTGCTCTCTCTTATTTTCAGTGTAAGGCCCCAGATTAGAACATGTATCAGCAAATATTTACTTGACTCATTGGTGCTATTCCTCCAAGAAAGGATTTTTTTTTTTTTTTTCAACAATAACAACAAAAGTGCAAAACACTGGGTAGCAGCACACATAATGTGAGATTGTTGCTAAACCAAATTATACTCATACATAGCAATCTCCCTTGTAATTAGCAGAGATCCTTAACATTGATGCTGATGTAAACGAGAGCAGAATTTGGCCCATAATGGGTCAAATGGGTACCCTTTCAGCACAGGTCAGTAAGGATGAAATTTGAATTCCTTGTTGGGTTCTTGTTTTAGGTCAGGTGGAATCCAGAACTCTGGGCATCTACCAACATATTTATGGTATATGTAACTATAGGCAACACAAACACTGAATAGCACCTATATTTAATTTTCTTGGCTCTGAGGTTCTCTGAAAGTTCTTATTACAAGACCTTGCTTTATATTGCTTGTAATTCTTTTTGAATATGAACTGGTCTGGTTGAAATTTTCCATGCTAGATATTTCTCCTGGCCACTTGTTTTGGGAACATTTCAGCTAAAATAGTTGAAGTGCTTCTGAGTGTGAAATTATAGGAGAATACACTGTGTTGCATGTAGGAAAATTTTCCTTATATTAGTTTAGTGGGGAGATGTATCTTCATTGTGGTTTAAAGCACAGGACTGAAAATTAGGAGATGGCTGCTCTGCCTTCCCCAGGAAAGTCTTCTTAAATATGGCTACAGTATAAGAATTTGTGTGAGCCAGTAGAAACTTCCTAGATGAGGATAGCCAGTGATTTCCTCTGCTGTAGGCAAGGTCTTTTCTGAAACTGTGGGATATGAGTAGGACTTTCCTAGCAGTTTCTTCCAGCACTGCTGGAACAAGTTCTGATGGATTTCCTCTCCAGTATGGAACATGGACTCAAGTCATTTGACTTGAGCATGGTGAGGGAGGTGGAGAGGGTAGCCTGCAAGAAGAGCTGAAAGCTGCTGAAGAAAAGTGTGTTTGGGCGAAAACTGGGAATAGAGGAAGATGGGAGATGATGGATTGGGTAAGGAGACGAGGGGTGGAAAAAGAAGACTAGCCAGGCAAGGAGACTAGAATAAGGACAGTGGTGCACAGCAGCAGGCACGATCTTTCTTACCCAGGTTAGAGGGTTAGTGTGTCAGCAGTAAATGCCCAGAAGTCAGGAAAAGAGGCTGTGCTCAAAAAGGGAAGATGTCTGCCATTATATCACTGAAGGTATTTTAGGTTCTTATGAGAGGAAAGCTGCTGGTTCCTGCTTGAGTTTGGTGAAGGTCTCACAGATGTCTCTTTGAAGACACTGCAGCTCTCAGTGCTGCAATGTGTTCCTGGAAATGTGTGAGCATGCTACCTTTACCTTCTGTATAAAAGCAGATAAAACTGAAACCTGTGTTTCTGGGTCTACCAACACTGGGGCTTTCAGCAAGTATCCATGAAATTACGGGCCAAAAAGCACCTCCCAGTCCACTCAACTGCTAAAACTTGCTGTGGCCATCTTATCGTTACTACAAGCAACCAAGATTGTGCTTGAGGCCTGAAATCCTCATCTCACTTATGGTGTTTGTATGACACAGTGACTCCTTGTGATGTAGTTCTTGCTTTGAATAAAAAGCATTGGAAATCACATTTCATGCCTAAGTTGTGTATTAAAAAGCTATTAAGGTTGAAAAGTCAAATATCAACAAAGAAGAATATGTCAGTATTAATCCAATCCCTCCCTAGGAGGCAATTGCCTAGGATGAACTGCTACCTCTAGGAGCCATTCTGATAATTTATTCCCATGGAAGCTGGAGGAGCACACTGAGTGGGGTCAGGGCTGCAAGAAGAGAAAAGTAGTGGCATGCTAAGCTGGAGGACTCTCTCTCTGCCTTGGGATTGCATGTCTACATGATGCTGTTCATGACACCAACCAACCATGTCCCTGACATGCCAGTGAAAGAGTGGTAACTTGAGGCTGAGTGAGGCAGCGGCTCCAAAGCTTGCTCAATGGAGCCAGCAGGGACTGCTATTCTGACCACATCAGGCTGCTCCTGCACAAGATAG
>WAAD01029565.1:288608-333657 GCA_013389945.1 Fregata magnificens
AACAAGTTACCACTGTCAGCTGCTCAGTAGCATCTGTGCCAGGCAGCAAAATACCTATACAAAGTATGGCAGCAACCATGTCTGCTTCACAGCACCTGGAGGACCTTTGCTAGTGCCAGGACCTGTGCCATGCAGCTATGAACAGGTTTTGACGCAAGGTTGGAGCAGAGAGATAGGGAACATATGGCTTGGAAAGTAGATGGGAGGGTAACCGAAGCCCTCAAACTGGGTCTTGGTTTAGGCAAGGGGAGATGGGAAACAGGCAAGGAAAACAGGGTAGGAAGACACTCTCTTTTACATTATATTCCAGGTCAAATTCCCCTTTAACTTCCTCTGCAATAAGCAGAAGAATCACAGGTCTCATATACTCAAATGACCCTAAATATGGGCAAGCAGGGTGATAATTCTTTCCTAAGGATGGGATGAGGATAATGTGTAGTAAACTAATCACAGGGTCACCCACAGAATGATGACAATAAAACACAATATTGACCAGCTGCTCCCTTTGTGCTGAATGAGGCAGGGCTGCTGGAGAAAAAATTAAACTATTACTAACGACTGTGTCATGATATGCTAGTGACCAGGACACGTTAGCTCCGGCATTTCCCAATCTTCAAGTGCAATTTTTCAGACTGTTTCATGTTGTGGTGTACGCACATAGGCATGTAAGTAGTCATATGTGTCCACCTGCAGAAGCACACATATTGGAGGGTTAATACTAATTGTACACATACAGTTAAAATGAGACTTTGTTCATGCTACCAGTACTACCCAGTCAAAACCAGTTCTATAAATAATGTCAAGGTTTGCCTTTTGGTTTAAATATACAAGATGTTGTGTCACATTCAGTAAAATCCTGACATTGATAATAATCACAAGCAGGAATGTGCATTGCTGTAACACATTTACCTCTGTGCTTTCAAACATGGTACAAATGAACATACATTTGTATTGGAGCAATGCCCACCTCTCTCAGCTGAGCTTCTGATCTTAACGTTACATTTTGGATGCTTGCACAGCTCCACGTGCCTGGAGTTTTTTTATTTTGGGGCTGGTGGCTTAAAGATAATTAGTTTATCATCATTGTTGTTCCCACCAAGGAAAGGTGCATGAACACATTTTGCTCCCGAGTCATATATTTTCTCCTGATGATCATGCAAAGCTGAAAGGAGTTCAGCAGAAACAGCAAGGGGACACTAACCCCAAAGGATTAATATATTAAATATATTAAAAAGTCACTATGTTCCAAATTATAAGGATACTATTCTTAAGCTAAAATTTTACTTCAAAATGAAAATTTAATTCAGTTAAAGCAGCCATTTTCTTGTTTTAGTTCTGAGTTGCTTGAGCTCTTCACCAAATATACAGAAACCTACATATATACCTACATATGCACTCACAGGGAAAGTTTTCAACAGTGTATTACACACAAGAGCAAGCAGCAGATTGCTTAAGATTACCCCGACATCCTGGACCAGTCTTGGAGCAGTAATATCTTCATGTTTGCTGTCAAGGCCCGTCACCCTGGCTGACCAGCAGGGACGCCAAGGCAACCCACATTACTCAATCAACTTTAAGTGTTATAAATACTGAGGTCCATAAAAAAGTACAATGTAATGATGACTTAAACAAACCCAATTCATCATCCCAGCTGCACACATATCATTTCCCTCAGGGTGACCAACGAACCAGCAGTGAACGTAACCCAGGCCAGATTCAGATTCCATTTCTCTTCATCAGTTTGACTTTTGGGTTTACCCCCCTCCAAAGGAAAAGAAAAAATATCCCCTTAAAAATGAATAAAAATCTCACAAATCAAATACAGCTCAGCTACTCAAGCCCCTTTTTTGTTATTGTTGTACTCATGTCCATGCATTTTGCCTCTAGTGATATAAAGGGAAATCCTTCAATTTAAAGGTCAAATGGGGGCCGTTTGTTTTAACCCAGTGAACCATGGCAATGGTATTCACATATATTATCTTTTGTCCTTCAACAGTTGTTAGACTTGTAGCCAGAGGGGAGGCTTGGCAGATTTGTTTGCACTGATTTTTTTAAGATATAAAAAAATACTAAATTTCTGCAGTTAAGTGTGCTTGATTGAGTAATATACTGAAAATCAAATCGATACCAAATCTGATTTTCAGTCAATGATAAGGCACATTCACCAGCACTATTAAAGTTTATTGGTTTCATTCATTTAAAGGGGAAAAGTAAAGATTCACGATTTAGTGTGGTCTGTTCCCTCTCCTGCCTCCATCCTCTTCAATCTCCCCCTTGATTTTATGGTTCCCCTTTTGCTAATCATGGAAATGTCATGTAAGAACACAGTTAACTATTGTTCCACCTTTCAATTCCCATGCCCTCACCCCAAATTCCCTCTCCTTTTCATTAAAGGACTGCAATTACAGGGTGGGCAACTCAGCAAAACTAGATTAAAGAGAACTAGTACAATGTGCTAGTGAAAGCAAGGTTTCAGCTACTTTTCATTTCCACACAACTGTGGGAGCAAGCCAGTTTGCTTAGACTGGGATTAGTCATTTTTTGTCGTGAATTGTTGTGCATGCTTTTTCTGTTGTTGAATTACTGTTGCTTTCCTCCCCAGAGGTTGCTGCATTTTGAATCGGACACTTTTTGCAATAGGTGCAGAAGCCCAGTTTGCAAAGTTTAGATCTTTTTCCATCCTGTTGAAATTAGATGAAAGGAATATGGTAATCAGTGGGGCTGGAAATCTGTAACTGGCTTCAAACTTTGGCTTTGGCCTTTGCTTGTGTCTGCAACATCAAACTGGTTGGGATGCTTCAGTACGAAGCCCAGTGCAGTGGCTGCTTGCCCTTCAAGTTGCCGCACCTTTTTTCTTCAGACTGGAAACTTGACCTGAGCTGAAGCCGAACCTTTCCTATGAAAATTTTTAATGAACTGATATTTTCTGGCAAAAAACCAGTTTGCTAAAATACTCATTTTTTAATGGACCTGAAAAAAATGCTGTTGACATCCTTTTCCCCAGGGATCGTACAAAAAAAAGTTAGAATGACACAAAAATAGAAATACAACTTGTGGAAGAAACTTAGATATTTATGTTTGTTTTCATTAGAAATCCAGGGGAAAAAATGCTAATTTTCAGCACTTCATCTTTAGGAGGTACAAAACCCTGTTCCCTCTGTTAAGACCGTAAATGCTCCGTAGCCAAGCCGTTCCTTACTCTGCATCTACACAGTCTTTAGCACAAGGCCAGATCTTGGCTCTTGGCTCTGCCATCATATGCTCGCTGCAAACAATGTAAATCTAGACCGATGCTGCAAATTGCTGAGCTGTTTATTTTTGTCAATGGGCGCAATGTAGAAGATGGGTGAAACACAGTTTTGGGATAAGTTTTCATGGGACAGGAATTAAAATAGAACTGAGATTCTCTTTCAGAGCCTGCATACTCCACTAACTTGTTTAGTCGTATTTTTCATTTCTCTCTGTTGAACCACATGGACACAAATCAAAGTACTTGCCAGGAGATTTTTGGCTATCGTGGATTTCAAAAGCTATTACTCTGGTTAACTTTTAACTGCTTAGACAATAAAAACATAGTCCTTTCAGACAGGAATTACATCAACGTGTTAGAGTGGTGGTGGAGGCCTGAGTTGTCCCTAAGCCTGAGTGGAGCACAGAAGTGGTCATCTTCTGTCCTGGGGAAATAAAACCCACAAACTTCCCCAGGCAGGGCAGAGTGACAAGTCCTGATGGACCCACAGAGCTGCCCAAGAGTGCAGACATGCACTGTTGTCCCTTCACCACCAGGAGGGTTGCTCAGTTTGTAAATATGTCCATCTGTCTGTTATTCTGACCCACCAGCTGTCTCACCCCTGGCTTTGTACAACAGTGAATTTATTAAGAAAGCAGGAGCTAAGATTACACAATTGGTCTTTGATAGGCAGCAAACGTGGGTAAATACAAATGAACTAGGGATGTGACATTGCAAAACACTTGAGGCCAGTGTGATATCTTATCTGCCTCATGGGGGGTATGCAGCATCTCGCAAGCTATAGCTTGTACCAAATACTCTTAAACGGTTGTTTGCACCTTATTGAAACCTGTTGATATTTACTCCATTTCAGGTTAAAGGAGTTCAGTGTCTTTGTTGTTCTGGATAATAATTACCATGATACCCAAACTCTGCTTGGCGTTGTTCCCATATCTCCTATCAAGATCTAGCACCAAAATTTGGGTCTGAGTGCTAGGTTAAAAAAAAATTCAGAAGAAAAAGCAAAATTCAGCTGGTAGAAGCCAAACTTTGTAACTGTTGAGCAAGTTTGTGGGGCTTTTTTAATTGACCTTGGAAGAAAAAATAATCTAGGAGGGATGAGATGCGCTTTAGACAGGGTTTGTGTCATTCATGTGTGTATTTTTCTTTCATGTCATCTATTTTTCACTTTATCCAGATTTTCTGGTTCCCTGAGTACCAGGTAACTCCTAGTGATGCTGTGGGATCTGGGCAGTTGCAGCTGATACATTCACCCTTGAGTTGTGCATACTGCAGTTTGTACCAGTACAACATTTTTGAGTCTTGCAAAAACGAGTGAGCTAATCTGGCAGCCTGCTCGCTGTCTCACATTTCTAGTTCTGCTATATGACCCAGGCCTCTCTATCGTTTGCACAATCCCCTAACTGATATCCTCCTCTGGACTCTGGCCATCCATTCCTCTTGGTTATCAATGTCTGCTTCTGCGAGAAGACTGATACACTGGAAAAATACTTTAAAAAGTCAAATTTCCAGAGGCACTATCTCTAATAGGGCCATTATTTGCTGTACTGCTATATCCTTCGCTCTTTCTGTTTCACCCTCTTAGAAGAGTGAGTTTGCATGGGAAATTGTCTTGAAGCCAGATGATCCTTTACATACATTATTCCTCTGTGATTTTTCATTCACTTGAACGTTACAAAACTTTTTTTGCTGTACAGCTAGTATATTTGTTCTTTAAGAATGCTGAGCTTCCCCAGACATATACAGTACATACATTACCATTTTGTCCTTCATCAGTTCTTGGTCTCATAGCCGGAGGCAAAGATGCTAGGATTTGCTTGAGCTGAGCAATACAATATTTTTGTTCAGCTGTGAAGTTGATTAATAATTTGGAAATTAAATCAATATATTCTTTGATTTTCATTACAGTGGGGTTTGCATGTAAACCCTTTGTACTGGCATTCCCAGCTTGCGTAGGGAAACATGATAAAACTAAGCTAACGGGTTTGGTGTCATCTTCCCTGTGAACATGAGCTGGAAGTGTGCCCAGGTGGCCAAGAAGGCCAATGGCATCCTGGCTTGTATCAGAAGTAGTGTGGCCAGGAGGAGTACGGAAGTGATTGTCCCCCTGTACTGGGCACTGGTGAGGCTGCACCTCGAATACTGTGTTCAGTTTTGGGCCCCTCACTGCAAGAAGGACACTGAGGTGCTGGAGTGTGTCCAGAGAAGGGCAACGAAGCTGGTGAAGGGTTGGGAGCACAAGTGTTCCGAGGAGTGGCTGAGGGAACTGGGATGGTTTAGCCTGGAGAAAAGGAGGCTGAGGGGAGACCTTGTCGCTCTCTACTACTACCTGAAAGGAGGTTGTAGGGAGGTGGGGGTCGGTCTCTTCTCCCAAGTAACAAGCAATAGGACAAGAAGAAATGGCCTCAAGTTGCACCAGGGGATGTTTAGACTGGATATTAGGAAAAATTTCTTCACCAAAAGGGTTGTCGAGCATTGGAACAGGCTGCCCAGGGAAGTGGTGGAGTCACCATGCCTGGAGGTATTTAAAAGACTTGTAGATGTGGTGCTTAGGGACATGGTTTAGTGGTGGACTCGGCGGTGTTAGACTAAAGGTTGGACTTGATGATCTTAAAGGTCTTTTCCAACCCAAATGATTCTATGATTCTATGATTGCAAAAATGAAATGAGACTCCAAGTATTAGCAGCTTGATGATAATTTTTGCTGTTGAACTTCCCTGATTATTCTTGATTGTCAAAGCAGAAAAGGTTTTGAATGCTTCCAGTCTGCGTTGCCAAGTATGAAGTAATATATGTATTACAGAATTACTGAGCCCCTTTTTATCAGACAGTTTGGATCCTTTAGACAGTCATATGAAAAATAAAGCTCCAAAATTTGATGTCCTTTGATGGACAATAAAGGCTAATTTTCAGAGTCAATGAGTGCTCTAATTGTTTAGCAATTCCAAAAAAAAACTCCAGGTAACTTTACCTTGGGTAAGAAAATGTCTTACGAGTCAGAACCAAACTTCATTGAAATCAGTGGGAAGACTGAAAATTTCAAGAGACTTGTGGTAAAGTTCTATGTACTTAATTGAAATCTTTGCCTTGAAATTCTTGCTGGTGTAATTTACATAGTAAACTTTCTGCAATGAGAAAGCCTTTATAATCTTATAAACCTATTGTGTGCTCTTAGAAGGATCCTTCAGACTTCCAATCTGACAGTAGTCCCCCACACCAGTCAAAACTGGGACAGTCAAAACTGAAAATTTCTGCTGCTGCCAGTGTTGGATTTTTTTCCTGTTGGCATTTTGTGTTTTCAGAAATGTGTGGGAACTTGGTACATAGCAAAAACATTAGACAAGCGTTGCAATGTACCTTATGTAGTTGACAAACAGTTTACTGCAGTGATTAAACCTCACAGTCCCTGAAGGAGGCAGGATTAGGATGCAAGATGTACAGACGTTCTCTGACAGGATTGACAATACTCACATCCAACTCTGACCTTATTTGAGTTCTGCTTTTATGGCATTCAGTGTAATTTAAGGCTATATTCAGGCTTTAAATGTATGAGGCTACTAGAAATCTGTTAAAAACAGTAGTCAGTCTCTTCATCTTTCAGTCTGAACCCAAATGAATGTCCCACTTTCTCTCTCATCAGTTTTCTGAAGTAGGTCATGAAGTTCAGGAATGAAACCTCCAGTTCAGCAAATGGAGGTGTATTTGGAGAAGAAAAACTAGAGCTGCCTCTTACACCATGATGCTATGACCTTCCACTTCCCACCCACTCCTGCAAAACTACCTTTAAATACTGGGATCTGGCAGTTTTCCCACTTTTTAGCCCAAGAACATGTCCCAGTTGTACTCCAGCTACATGTTGGAGCAAAATCTAGCGGATGAAATGAGGCCACACTAGAGTCTCTCTAGAATTCATTGATTTGGAATACCAGGCCTCTGTACCTGCTGTTTATGTAATATCATTTTATGTAAAAGTATGTAAATTGCCCCTGCAGTTCACATGATGCTTTAAAAAAACTGAGGGAGTCCAAAACAATCAAGAAAACCCATCTCCAGAGTGCCTCTGAATCCAGACATGAACAATATCATCATGTGGATCAGTATCTCTCACTCAAATTCTGCAGCCAACTGACAAAGTCTTTTATGAGGCAGAATTTAAACTAAATTTGTCTGACCTGGACTGAGGTAATTGAGCAGCATAAGACAGGCAATTGTACTTGCTTTTGTGAAATCACCACCTGCTTAAATGGATACTATTTCCAGGCACTTCAGCGGCCAGAGCTACATAGAGAATGAGCAGCATTTCAGATGTTGCTCCATCATAACATGCTGACATGTAACTTAGGCAAGATCTTGTTTAATAACTTTGTTCCAGAACATTCCACTGGGTCCCTAAAATTAGTCCCAAATATCTGCCCATGTTCAAATACCTCCCTCTCAACCAGGTTGCCCGTCCATTGTCAGCTGCCCTTTTTTTTTATCACATTGCCTCTTTTGCTTTACCAGTGACACCAGTCTCACCCACCCGACACTACCTACATTAAAAACTGCAGGGTTACCTCCTCATTGCCCTTTACTCCTCTCTCCAGGAACCTGCTGCACTCTTCAAGTCTCTGGTCACGTATGAAGTCACTCAGTCAAGAGTAGGCTGATGGATAAATGAACTTTGTTACTATCAACCAGAAGTGGACTTCACCAGAAGCCCACCCAAAGTGTTCTAGGTATGGCCTTAAAATTTAGGGATAATAACAAGTGAAAGTAGATGTGTGCCCCTTCTTTTTCTTAGGCTCTGATCCTGCAAAATGACCTCTGAGACCCTCCAAGAGGGTAACTCTAACTGCACAAAGCACAAAGATCAACCTTGCTAAGGTCATTGCTGTTAGGGTGGGGTTTTTTTGCCTTGTCCAGAGGAGATTTGAGGCTCACAAATCTCTTAGAAGTTCTCTGGTTCAAGCTGTAGCAGCTCAGACAGCTCCCCATTGTAATCCCCACATTTATGTGAGGTGATGGCTTACACAAAAAGACATGAGGGTATTGAGGATATTAATTTTTAAGGGCAAAGGAGGTATCTTCGCATGTGTTTACAAAGAATCGAGCACTACAGGGCTCCAGTCCCGAATGAGATTTCCAAGTTATGTTGTAATACAAACAAACAGTAATAATAGAGAATGGGTAAGAGTAAAGGGAGGGGGGGGAAGTTATGATTAATTTTTATCAGACCTCCTTCTCCTTTCCACAGAGCAGTTCAATGTGAAGTCAAAGTTCATTGACACGTTCTCTGTAGTCGGTGGGATGATTGTTTTATATTAGCCATTGACTTGGCCTGCATTGATCCTTGAGAATGTATCGCACAAATCATTTTGCACTAAACTGCTGAATCGATGAAGAAATCTCCTGGAAAATTTATATTAAAAGTCGCTGTTTGCCTAAATGAGTTCCCTGTGCCCCATATTGAATATTTTGCTGATGAATTGAATGAGTTTAAATTTGAACATTGCAGACCCATTAAAGAATGAATTCTTAAATCAACTTCTGCCATTTATGATTGAAATGAGATTTCCCCTGCAATAGACTAGCTGTTATATAAATCAGATGTGCATTTTATACTGTACCATAAACAAGATATAATTCTTTTAAATACACAACAGGTGCCTTAAATCTTTTGATGCATCTTGTATTTATCTGATGTTGATTTTAGTATATTTACACCAGGTAACTAACATGGGTTTATAATAGAATATAGTTTCTGAAGGTTAAAGAAGCCATAATCTTTGTTTTTAAATGCAACTGAGTTTTCAGGGATTATACTCTACATCACTGTTCAGCACTGAGATCTAAATTTAATTTAAAATAAATAATTGTCTCTTGCACTATAAAAAAGCAAACCATCTTGAGTAAGATTATGATTAGGGCAAATTTGACTTTTAGTGTGACATAGAGGAACATTTTTCCTGCTATCTATTTTTTAATACTGCAGTGAATAGCTGAATTTCCTTCCTCTCCACTAGGACTCTCTGCACCTTAGGTGACCTCTATTTACTGGCTTAGGAAAATGGCTCAAGCTGGTATCAAAATTAGTCCATGCACTGGTCCAGTCTTGAAGTTATCCCAGATACAGAACTTGCACTGACAGTTTGCTGGAGTAACTGGTGTCAGGGAAGTTGTTCTTCACTTTTTCCACAAGTAACAGCTTTTTACATAGGTCATGTTCAGCATGAGAGATGGTTGTTTCCTACTCAAGCTCCATGTGGAGGTCGTTGCTGGAGTCAGACTTGATCTCCTGATCTCATGGAATGTTCCCTGTGTTTCACAGTTTGGACCAGGTGGATCTCAGAGGAGCAGTAAGCTACAATTCACTGTCGTCTTCCACAGGGAACAGATTGAAGGGGACATAAACTGAGACTATGAGGGTCAAATCAGCAGCTGGAGTAAATCAGTGCATCTTATTTGATATCTAGGAACAGTGCCAATGTGGGCTCTATGTACTCAATGATCTTAAAGGTCTTTTCCAACCTAAATGATTTTATGACTCTACCCAGCAACTTTTGAATAGACAAAAATTGCCAAGAAATAGCATGAGGAGCTTCAATGAGCTAAAAGTGAGGAGTAGCAGTTGCATTGTGGATTAACAGATAGGCAGGTCTGGAGGTTAATTTGACATTGCTCTTTTCCTATCCTAGATAATGTGGCATTTAGAAGTGCTCACAGTATAAAATACAAAAAAATGCCAGCCCCAGAGCAGGGTCCATAATGAATATAGAAAATTCAATAACATCTGGAAGCCAAATGAGAAATGCATGTTTTCACCATCCATCATTTCAGGACAGTGTATTTCTTCATTGGTGTTGCCTCAAACACACCCTACGAGGCAGTTCTGGGCTCTGATGCACAGGCAGAGGTGGGGCCTCCAGTCTAACCCTGCTCCAATGCTTGTCCTCACCTTCCTTGGCCCACAGCTGAGCACACACTGGATTTGCTCTGTGGGCTTACCCAGACACCATGTCCCTGATGACAAGCCAAAGTCAAACTTCAAGGTATGCTGCAGCCACTTCTCCTCAGTTTGGGTTTGACTATTTTCCTACAAGCTTGGCACTTTCCTTAGCCAAGCATGGAGAAGGGGTGGGTACAAGGTAATATGACTGTTCTTTGAAAAAGAAACCCTTTATTTTTGTCCCATTCTTGCCAGTAACAGGGTTCAGAAGCAGCTTCCAAAATAAAGATGTCTTTAAATCACAGGTGTTGCAGAAGGGCTGGAATCGCTCACTTTAACCAGGTTGTAAAATCTCACTATTGAGGCCCTAGTAACCAATGTTTCATCCTGTGGCTTCTAATGTTTTCAAGTCTCTGTGGGACTCTCTCGTCCAAGGACAAACATCAAGGGTTTTATAACTATCAGTTGATCATTTCTGCTAAAGTAGGGGAGGTGGCTTCTCAGCAAGATAACAAAGGTGTTTATCTCTATCCAGGGAGGATATAAAGGATATTGGGAAGATAACATCTAATTGAAGATTCAATTTTCCAAGTGTCAAATTGTTTTGATGACTAATTGATTTACATAGACCAAATTCATTCACAAAGCAAATATTTTTTAGATCTTTCTCCCTGTCTTCTTCTGTGGCAGCAAATAAGAACTGCAATGTTACTGAGTTTTAGCTCTTTATCTTCTAGACATAGACCATAGTAGGTTGCTAATGTCAGTAAAGGTGTGATTTAGGAATCCAAACCCAAGACTAGGAGCCAGAAAAGGTCAGCATCTAATTGCTCTGCCTTGGTGCTGAGAGACCAAGAAAAGGAAGAAAACATGATGGCCTCAGGCAAAGCTGTTGCACAAGACCTCTTTGGCTCAGTTTAAAAGAGGGATAATGTTATTTACTTGCTTCCTCAGAGGGATATTGTGAGAATTAATTAGTTAATGCTGGCAAAATGCTGTGGAGGTCAAAAATAATACGTAGTGAGAATGCAGGATGAAGTGGTCTGGAAGATTAATTGGGATACACTTAGACTAGCTTTAAAAGTGAGATGTGACAAAAACGTCAATGAATCCTGCTGTAGCAAAGTTTTTTGCACCCATCTCAACAAGTTTTTCTGGTTTTAGTGACAGTGTTTTCAAAGCAGTTTCAGTAAAGTCTTTTTAACAGGAATTCATTTTCAAATCCCTCTACTCGTAACACCAGGCCACTTTTCAAGGGCCTGGTCAGAGGCAGAAGCATTTCTTCTCTCTCCATTTCTCTCATCTTTATCTTTTAACGCCTGAGGACTGATTGATGATACACTTTTCCAGAAGGACTGTGTTGAGACCATCATTGGCACTGGCAGGGGTAAATTTGGATGCAGTGCCCTGCTCATCCCCCACCTCCCAAGAGAGTTCCCAATCTGCTAGAAAACAGGTTCATCTGGGTTTATCAGTGCAACCTGTCTTCTTCTGGCCAACAGCATAGGTTCAGAGTGAAGGATTTGGAGTGGCCCTCTCTAAACCTGGTACTGGAAATGTTTCTCTGAGATCACAGAAACAGACTTAAATGCCTTGGAGCAATAAAGACATGTCACTACAGTCTATGGTTCAGTCTTTAGGTCTTCAGGAAGGGCAGAATTCATGTTCACCTTCTCTTCAATGTTTCCCTTTCAGCAAGAGAGACAAGTCAGACAGGACATTGCAGATGTCTATCTTGGGTTATGAGGAGCTTAGCTGTTCTCAGACAGGATACCAGAGCCAGATACCTCAAACTTAAATGTTGCCAGTCAGCCTCACCTTTCCTAGCAGGCACTGTTATCTTAGACCTGTATGCCATTTTTGTGTACTGTTATGGATCATCTCAGCTGGGCTTAGCTGCATGGAGGGGTCAGATGCTTGGCGATGGCTTGGTGTTTGTTCCATGAAAGTTCTGCCATCATTTTTTTTTTTGTTCAGCTATTTTATTCTGGGGCAAAACACGTGTGGAGATGCTTCAGTAGAAGGAAAACCTCCTTTGTGCATGTTGGTAGCACTACTCTTGTTTTGCTGCTCTAAATGATGCAGATGAGACCGTAGCCCTGTTTCCATCCTGTACCCAAGATCTGCAATGCTGTTTCCACTCTATGGTCTGAGTGCTGAAGCAATGTAATTTTGCAAGGGCCCGAAAAGGACCCACTTGGGTAATGTTCTTCCTTATGTCAATGTGCAGGCACATAGTACAGCTGATAGTCCTGCCTAGATGAAAATAAATATGGTTCAGAATATATTTTTATATATTAAGCGTTCAGTAAAAGCAGATTTGAGCCTTATCCTGAAAAATGCTGAGAATGTTGTTCTAAATACCTTCAATTTTGAAAATTTGAGAGAAAACACTAACAAGTAGTTGAATTTTTCAGACAGGGAGCTCTTTGAAAACTTTCAAGCATAAAAATGTTTTGATGGAATTTGATCATTTTCTGAAAATGTTAAATACCACTACTACACTTTCAGAAATATGTTATATGTCATTAATTATATGTTATGAATTTTGAAAGCTGTGTATTTAGGTGATCCTACCCAATTTTATCCAAGTTCTGCTTCCCTTTTGCTAACAATTGCTCACCCCCTAGCTTTCAATAAATTCTATAATTATGGTACTAAGGACATTTCACACTATAGGTACAAATGTAATTTTAAAATGTGGATTTATTTTTGACTGTGTATGTTGTGACCATATTAATGGTTACACAGGAAATTAATTTTCCACGTATGTGCTTTAGTAGACAGAACCAGTGTATTTTACTTTTGCACATTTTAATTTTCATCTTCATTGTCTTGTTCTCACTAAAATATTGTCATGTCTGGGTATCATCTTTGTCAAAAGAATATTCCCACTTTCATTATTGTAAAGGAATACATTGAAACATTTGTGCTCTTTCACAGAGCTCTGAATGAACCATTTCATGTATTAATATCAGAGATCTTTAGCGTTTCTGTCTCTTAAATTTTTATTAGCATACACAAAAGTTTAACTTCATGGTGTTTCATTTTAGCTTTAAAAGAACACAGTTCTCAAAAATAATGAAACAAACATTTTCAGTTTTTTCTTACGATTTATAAAACTTTTCTCCTGTATTTGTCCAAAAACCTTAAATATAACTGCACCCTTTAAAAACCATTTTCATGAGAATCGTTAGGCTGAGAAAAAGAAAAATGATGCCTTTTTCTGGAGCCAGACTTGATGTAATTGGACATTATGATGTCTTCTTCATATAGCTATACCTTTTCCCCTAAACTATAATTTATTGTATACCTAATGTCTTGGCCAACAAATAATACCAAGTGTACCAGCAGATGGTTTGGATGGAGATCACCTGAGATTGGCTTGAGGCCGCCACACTTATTCCATTTGTAACCAAAGAGCTACTTCAGTTGCAGGTTTCTTAGGAGAAAGCTTAGCGAATCAACATGCTTGTCCCATCGATGTTTGTAAAATTGTTGCTTGGACATTAGTTTGTGTGGTTTAGTTCAGATTATGCACTTTCTTTTTGCTTACATTTTTCAATACTCTTTTATACTGAATAAAATGCCAGGGCAGGGTAAGTGTAACAGTGTCTCAGTGTGACACTACCCTCAGTCAAATAAAACACGTTTTTTTGTAAGTTTGAAGAAAATTTTCAGTTACGTTTTCACTTTCTGAGTACTAATGAAGAAAGAACATGTCTTTTGAGCAGGTGTGGCTGACAGATAATTGCTTTCACAGGATAAACCGAGTATATTTCCTTTTACTATTTAACATTTCAAATCATTTTACATATACAGAACATTTGTGTCTAATTGGATGAAGGATCTTAATTCTTGTTACAAAAAAAATACTGTTAAATTGATATTACTTCATTGATTTTAATAAAGCCTTTGAAGATCTGAGAACAAAGGGGCCTATTGGTTCTTTAATTAGTAAAGGATTTATTCAATAAGTTATCGGACAAGTTAATTTACAGGACTTAATTTTGCTATTGAAAGGTTTAGCCTCCTTCCCTCCAAAATTGGGACGATGGACCATTCCAATACTGTGAAGGTGATGACCTTGTGATAACCCGTGTGTTCATCAGTCAAATTACTGTCCCCAGTAATGATAATGCCAAAGCTCTGGAACACTGGGGCAGCTAATCTGTATTCAAATTACACTCAATGAAACAGCAAGCACAATTCGAGTAATAACTCACTAGCACTGAGAGGTGAAGGGAGATGTTCAGACCCCTTCATGCAGATTGGACATTATCATACATTTCTTAGGTGTTGGACAGGTCTGCATGAGAGGGTTGTTAATGAAAATATCAATCAAAAACTCTGCTGACTTAATGGTCAATTTAAATTAATTAATTGGAAAGGAAAAAGTTGAGAAGGACAGCATTGATTGTTTAGCTCAAAGCAGTTGGCAGGCTAGGAGAACAAGGTTGCCCAAATAAGACAATGTTTCCTATGTCAGCTGATGCCGTGTGTAAAATCTTGAGTCTGAAAAGACAGGGAAAAACAGTAGGATGCTGTAATTTGAACACTTTGATACTTTGAATCATGGTTCACTGGGTTTGGGGATGGGGTGCTGAATGTAATGGTACGATACCAGCCTTGGGAAGGAAATCTACAGGAGAGGTAGAAATGGGTCAGTATGCACCAGCTGAGGATTCGACCCTCACGTTGCAGTCACATGTAGGAATCCTTCCATTCATGGATTGTTTTTTATCCTCACACCTTGTAATTTCTAGCTCAGAACATGTTTGTTAGTTGTACCTAAAAGGCTGACTCCCTGGAGGTCAGTGGAGGACTCCTATTGATTTAGGGGAGCGAGATTTTCAACCTGCATCTGCAATGGGGCTCCTCACAAGTAAACCTGTGTTTCAAGAAAACATTTAATGCCTGGAAGCATTTAAAAGAATTTTCTTATTAATGTGGAAGGAAAAGGATCTGATATTTTGTGAAATTGAAGTAACATCTTTGGGATGAATAAAGTATTAAAACTATATTTTTATTGTATATTTTGAACATAGTTTAAATGAAGATACTTCCTACACCTATGTCTATATTTATACCTATATGTATAATTAAATATCAGCAAAATTTTGCAAAAAAAAAGGCCCAAGCTATTTTAAAATACATTTTGTTCATTGAATAAGCAAAGGTTATAGAAATTTTGTGTGGGAACAGGCTAAGGCTTGAATCAAGATCTTGTATCAGATTCCTGTGTTTTGTACCCAAAACTCAACATTGGTTTTGAGCTCAGTGCTAAGGAAATACAGCAAGATTTGGTAAATTCATGAGATTTTAGCTGTCTAAAGCACAATCCAAACTTCTTACTACCTGCACTGGATTGTGATGTGGGTGCAATCTAAGATCTTAAGATCCAAAATATTTTTTGGAGATCCTGGGAAATCCAAAACTATTACTCCAAAACATTTTTATCCAAACACTCTGTCTTGTCTTCAGCCAACTATTTTCTTTTGGCTTTAATTTCTTTCCTAATTCTGCTCTTTCTAAATCACATGTTGTCATTTGCATCAGAGCAGAATATAGAGATCAACCTCAAGTATAATGCAGCGGGAGATAAATGTGAGACGTAAAATGAAATGCAGATGCAGCAGCTTTACTGTGGAAAAAGTCTGACAGGCAGCACTGGGGATGGTTCTGATGTTGTTATTATTATAATTCTTTTTATTATTACACAAAGGATGGGAACAGTAAATTGGCCTAATGACACAGAAAGGAACCAAAATAAAACAATTAGCCACTAAACACAATATGGTGATTATATATTGAAGTAAATGACAACAAGTGGAGCAGTACATGACACGTTATAAGGGAAATAAAGATGCTGGACTGACTTTCTGTTCCTTCTTTTGCTTCTCCACATATACTTTCTCAAAAGCAGTATTAAAAATGGTAATAAGGGACTTAAATAAATGCATTCTCAACTAAATGTAACTTGGTCCTTAGTAGACTTCAGGGGCAGGTCTCCAACCAGATTTCATACCTGACTTCTAGAAAATGCTTAGCATAATGGATACACAGCGGATCAGGGCTGCACTGCTACTAAATATGCTGCAAAGAAAATTCACCATGGCTCAAAAAGCCCAAACAAACCATGGCCGTGTTAAGACAATCACAGTTCCCCCAAATCCCCCCACTGTCACAACGTAAATCTTGTTCATCTTCAGAAGCACTGAGGCACATTTTTAGTTCTAAATGGTAGTTAGCACTCACCTTTTCAAAGCTATTTTAGAGAATATTTCACACAGGTCCCAAGAGAAAATGGTAGGTGAAAACCACTCGTAACACTGGAAGGGCAAGCAGCGCACCAAGCAAAGCCCACGGTGGCACAGCTTTTTCAGTGGAGCAACTCAGCACAGCCCAGACCTGATGATTCTGCAGTTTAAAGATGAGCCTGATTGAACAGACTTCTTTCTTGCTGGACTGTGTTAACGTAATGGCTGTACAGATAAAATGTAATCTCAATAAACGGTGTTTGCTGTTTGCAAACGCCCTAGCTTTGTTTTCAGGTCTAATCTCCCACCAAAGCCATTCAGCATAACTTTGACTACTCACCACCCTGACAGCAGTTGCACCCCTCTGGGCATGGTTCTTCCACCCTAACGTTCAACCTATACAACCCCTCCATGCCGCTGTGGTTATATCCCTATGGGGTTATATAACAACTATAGAAGATCTTTATCTAGAGGTATATCAGGGGCCTTTACAGGGTTGTAACTAAGTCTACGCCTGCATATACTATTCTGTTACACAGCGTACTTGGAGAAGCACATTTATGTAGGGATGAAACCCACGCTGAAGAACATTAATGAAGAGTAGGGCAGAAAACGTGTGAAAATATGGCTACTGGTGCCTTCATCCCAGCTCTGCCTCAGTTTTCTCATTTAGGAGGTAGAGATAATAACCAAGACACCAGAAAGTTTTCACTTCTAATCCCAACACTGATTCCTTCTGTGATTTAGTTTTAGGTACTTAGACTGACCACATGGTTTCACCATCTCCAGAAGGGAAACAGCAACATTGAATGCACCCCCTGTTCATGGATGTCCAGACCTCTTCCCAGCACTAGCTTTCCTGTGTGCAGTATGAGGGTTGGACAAATCTGCCCCTGCATTGCCTGAGTAGTGTCTTGCTTGGGGGAATGGATTCCCCAGCATGTCCCAGGAGCCTTAAGGTTGAAGAAATTAGGGATCTAGTGATAGGTGCCAGATTTCCCATTTGGTGTGAAGGTAATGCAGAAATGTGTATGAACTGTTTTCAGTTGGGCTATAAAGAGAGAATTAAGCTATCAGGGGATATAATTAGAACACAGCCACCATTCTAAATTTGGGGGTTAGTTACTACACCCATGTAATTAATCAGGCCAAATGAAGTCATCCTGGCGTATGATTACGTGGACTGTTTTATTATTCTTCTGGCTCAGGGTAACAGATTCCGTGAGGAGTACTTGTCAAGGGCAAAATGGTGCCGTGGTTGGAGCCAGTCAGGAAATGGTCTTCAGCACTATTGAAGATGCTGAGGGTCTCAGCCCGGCAGGGACTCAGCCTCAAAGCTCTAAGATCAGCCACAGCTGGGCCAGTCCTAGCCTGTGCCTCTGTGCACTATGCTGGGAGCCTCTCCTTAGGCTCCATAAAATCTTCAGCCCCAGTTTTGCAGAGCCTTACACAATCTTAACATTACCCAGCACACAAAGCAAAGCAGACTCAGAAGTTGTTAAAAAAAGGTGGCATTTTCTTTGTAAGTGTATCAGGACCTCCCATGAGCAGAAAGTATTACTACTATTTTATTTTCTTATGAATAACAATAAAATATTACACTGACTGCAAGCTTGATGTGAGAGCTGGTAATATTATTGCTCTTGTAGTATTTAGTTTGCTTGTATTTTCTCTTGATTCCAGTTGGATTTTAATTTTGTGTATGGTAGCTACACACTACACGTAAAAGCTTTAATAAATTTGCTTGTTCAAACTCAAATAGGCATTTTTTATTATGAGGCAGCCTTGCTCCAGAACAAATCCACATGATTAGAGTAGTGGATTTAACTAATTGTCCTCCAAGCAGCTCCTATGGGAAAACAAAATGTTGTCTATGTTAATAGTACCTCAAACAGGGATCAGTCAGGATCAGCAAAAGCATGGTATCACGTGCTTTAGTATTGTATTGTTTACCAGCTGGCAGGAGGATAATTTACATAAAATCATTATCACTTGCTTTAGGGTAAGTACCATCATAAAAGCTGGTAACTGAACTGAGTCCAAAATCCCAATATGTAACTACTGTTGAATTTCTAGAGAAATGCAGTTTGATATTCAGATCCCAGAAATCAAGCTTTGGATTTTGCCCTGGGTGAGATCCTGAAGTGTGAAGGATCTGTTTTCCAGACTAAACCCCAATGCAGTTGTTCACGTGAGATATTACACTGACAGATGTTTTTCAGAGACTTCTATTCTATTCTATTCTATTCTATTCTATTCTATTCTATTCTATTCTATTCTATTCTTCTCTAGAGGCCAGCAATACCTAATCTAATTAGATTATTAGAAATGATAATAATACCTACAACGTGTTGAAACATGTGAGAACAAATACCTAAAATAGTTCAGATGAGCTGCGCTCTAGAAATGCCTCGCAGACTGCAAGGGGAGCCTAGTGTTACACGCTGAAGTGCAGATGTCCACGTGGTTTCTATTTAAAGGTAGGTGGCACGAGTCCAGCCGTCAGTGCTTCAGTTTTTCACCGTAAATTGAGAAAAACACTGCCCTGTGTGAACTTTGAGATGGTGAGATCAAGTTAGGAGAAAATGCTGGGTCATTCCCTCTACCTGCTCAGTGCTGGTTTTCAGCAGGGAGAAGGCGGTAGCATAGCTGGAAGGATTGCTCCAGGACCTCTGGCTCTGGCAAAGGTTGTTTTATCTATTTTAGAAAAAGGTCTGCTAGTAAGTTTACTTTGTTTGCATGGTTGTCCCTTCTCACTGAGTGACGCAAAGAAGTGTCAGGGCACTGGAAGGCTTGTTTTCATTAATGACATAATTATAGGCAAGGAAAACAGATGGAGGCATTGTTAATTAAGAAATTCTCTGGCGTTGCAGTGAGAATTGCCTGACCAGTGTTGAAGCAGTGTGATGAGGACATGCAGAGTTGCACAGACACAACATAGCTGCAAAGCCCTGCAAAATAGGACCCAAAAATGTTCAGGGTGTTTCCAGAGATGATCAACAGAGACTTCTGTAGGTATTATCCTGCCGCAGGCCAGTGTAATGTTGTTGCCTAAAACCAGTGGTCTCTACCCATGGGACCTACACACACTGCTGTATGAACCTGTCCCTGAGCTGATAAAACTAAAGAAAGGTATGGATTACTTTGCCTGCTGTGCTTAGTTTGTAGATAATTTTGGAATACAAATCTCCAGGGTTATTAAACTGTCACCTCTCCTGATCACTCATGCCCTTCAGGGAAGCTTTTCTAAAGGACCTGAATACTTGAATTTCACTGTGATTTGGGAATGTCTTTTTGTGACACTCCTTTGAAACTGCCTGCCTGTATTCACACTAAGAATGCAGAGAAAAGCCAAAGTACAAGAAAAATTTTGTACTTTAGCTTTTCGTACTGTACATTGGTACTGTGGATGCTTGGTCATTTGTGGGTCTCTTTGCATATTGTGGAAGGGAGCAGGGAAAGCCAGTGTGTAACATGCTCCGGCACTATATGCTCAAAGACCACTGAAGCAGATAGCAATTCTCTAGTAAAATTTTTCCAAAGTAGCTTTTTTTGTATAAGTTATCACTGTCAGAAGGAGGAAGAGCTGACCTTTCTTCTTTTTTCCCTGAGTCAGTCATTACCTACATTTCTTCTCAATATGGCTTGCTCCGCCTTGTCTGTCTTTGATGTTACGTTCCTGTGTCATCATTTCTCTGATTATCTATTGCTCTGCAGTATCTACTGAAAGAGTGGTCAGGGTGCTGCTGCACCCATATTGTATTGCTTGCTCTCAAACCAGGGGCTTCAGTTAATACATATCTGGTGCCATGCGTAAGTGAAGAGCAAGGAATGCAAGCTCCAGGCAGCAGAAGTCTAACCAAAAAGTCCATGCAAGATACCGGAGAGCACCAAAACACCAAAGGCAAAACCATGACAAACCTTCCTTGGCATCTGGGCTAAGACTCAGCTGACCTAATTTATGGTGAACTAGTCATTCTAGAGTCCCTTTGTAGTCAGTGGAGAAAGAGATACCATAATAGCTGACATTTGCACCACCTAAAAGGGACTTTCCTCTCTGTTGACTAGAAACCTGGGAACCCTGGATTACCCTGGAGGACCAGCTCAGCCACAGAGTCCCAGCTACAAACACCTCAGATAGTGTAGCTGATTCCCTCCCAAAAGGCACCCTAGTGTCCTATTTCGGAACACTCTGTGAATAGAGAAATATTTTACCCAGCCAGTTTTCTTCACTAGCAGTTACCAAGTGGGTAATTAATATGCTATGTAATTCCAACCTAGCTATTCTAACTTGCATTGTTTTCATCTTATGTGGAAAAAGACCTTATTGCTTGTTATTGGTTGTAATATATTTCCATGGAAAAGGTAAAAGCTAGCTGCTGGCCTCACACAAATGACTGTTAGAGGAGTTAGCAGTGCTTGCTGGAAATGGAGCACCGTGACTGAACACCTTCCAGCAGAGCGCTGGCATGCCAGAGACTCCTCTGCTGGGGGGAGAGATGCTCCAGTCCCTTAATCATCTTCATAGACCTCCATTGGACTCTCTCCAGTATGTCCATGTCTCTCTTGCACTGCGGAGCCCAGAACTGGACACAGTACTCCAGGTGTGGCTTCACCTGTGCTGAACAAAGGGGAAGGATCACCTTCCTCGATCTGCTGGCAATACTTTTTCACTGTCCAGTGATGGGTGCAGGTGCTGGGAAGGCTTTGCTGGAGTGTCACCAGTGGCAGAAACCCTCCCACTACTTGGCCTCGGCTGCTAAACAAAATCATACTGCAGCTGGAAAACACCTCTGGGATACAGACCAAGAAAGTCATGTATGCAAAGACAACAGCAGAACACCACTTTGTCATTCATTAATATTGTCCTTCCCACTGAGTTACAGTCCCACCATTGGCTTTCTTGTGAAAATCTTATTTTTTACTTCGTATCAATTTTTATTTCATACCAGCTGTTGCTGTTGAGAAATTTTTCTATGCCTTTCTCCGTGGAGCTCAGTCCTTTCTAAACAGACACCTAGGTTTTTAAAGAAGTAATTCATATTCCTATCTGACACCTCGCGTGGACTTTGGGACCTCACTGAATTTCGGTGAGGGTGTGGAGAAAAGTAAGAACTGAGGGTCCTGTGAACTTTTCAGCCACATTCAAAGACAGTATGTGTGACTGTGAGCAGGTCACCTCCATCCACCACCCCCTTGCTCAGCCAGGCTGGGTAAGACCAAGCAACCTTCACAGGGATGCTTGTTGGGTGGAGAGGTCAGTCCACATGCATGTGTGTGTACAGCCTCAGTGCCTCAGCATCCACATCTTACCGCTCTTCAGAAATGCTAAAAGAGGCTCCATGTAAAAAACTTCTTTGAACCTTCACAGAAAACAATGGAGAAATAAGAAATAGAAATATGCTGTCAGACTATATAATGTAAGGTAACCAGCGTGGCCTTTGCAGGGGTTAGGGTTTTGACCTTGCAGGTCCTTCCATGAGGGTGGCCCACACCGTTTCCCACCCCACGTACAGTAGCTAGCATGCCTGCAAGGCTGTTTTCAGACTAATTCCTGCTAATGTCATGCATGGCTAGTTAACCTCCATTTGATCTGTCTTTTAGAGATTTATTCATCAATAAAGGCGTTATTACTCCTTTGATGATAGTTAGTATCATTTATATGAATTGTCTATTGATGGACACATTTAACAAAGGGTGTTTATGTGCTGAACAATCACATAGTTTATTTATCCAATAATCATATAATCGATTTGGAAAAAAATTCAGGTTGAAGGACTTCTTTGAGATTTAAAGATTTCACAGTTTCCATCTGTGTCTAAGATGTTTAATTTGTGTCAGTTCTGTATTACATTTCACTAGTATTGTTCCTACAAGAGGATCTTATAGATCAACCTCTGACAGCTCCCAGGTAAAGACTGAACCTGGCTAGCTTGTTTAAGATGATTGCTTAGGTATTTTTAATCACAAATAACAGTATAAAAAAATCAGAAATACTGTGCAGAGAGTGTCTTGAGGCACTCTCAGAGAAGGTTGCCACTGATCACACTTGCCTTCCAGACAAAGTACTTTTTCAGCACTAAGGCTATCATCTCTACAGTGGTTACACATATCTACTGATGACTGAAAGAGAAGAAGCCTGTTTCTCTGACAGCTTTCCCTGGCTGATGTCATTACATTATCAAAAGGCATAACACTGCTCACTTATACTCAGATAAAAATCCAAACTGAATCAGAAAACCTTTCTTGTCTAGCAGGTCCTGTAGGGCTCCTGTTGCTCTTGGATGGAAGCACTCCGAGGTCTTGTGGAGGGCAGTGCCAGGTCTCCAGTGGGGCACATCCAGTGCTCACATCCCCCTGAAACCACCAGAATTGGCACCACAACTCCTCTGGGAAGCCAAGGAAATAACCTTGGTATTGAATATTGGACCTCTGTTTGTAGTGACCGACACTAATACCCCAACAGTCCCCAAGCCCCAAATATCAGCCCATCCATCACCATATTATATTTGCCTCCTAATACAGGCATCACAAACGTACAAGGAGTTACATTCCTTGGTGTGGATGGGGGAGTCCATTGTTTGCCTAAGTTTAAATAGTGGATGTTTTTATTTTCTCAGGTTCCTGACCCTGGCAGATTCTCTATGTCAATCACGTGTCCAGTTCTCAGAAAAAACAAGACTGCGTTGACTACCTGGTGACCTGTGGTTTCCTACAGGTAGGAAGTGAGGCTGGGCTTTCATCCTGTGAAGACTTACCCAGTTGTGCTTACTTGGAAACATATGACTCATTCTGGAGGACTACAGAGACCATTAGACGTGAATGATTTTCACAGGACCTGGGCTGCACAGTGCAATGCGCAGCAGGGGCCTTGGCACCAAGGGACAAAAGCTTTGTGGAGCAATTACTACACTATACAACTTCTTCCTTAAGGCAGGGAGTAAAGACTGCAGGAATGCAAGACAAAAATCCCAAGGATCAGGGCTGCTGAGTAGTTTAAGAAACCCTGTTTTTTCACCCCTTTATGCCACAGCAAGCAGGAACTGAGTGGTCTGAGTTCATGTTGGGACCTTAAAAAGAGGCAGGGAGGCTCTTCTTCTGTGGTTAGAGCCCAGATCCACAGAATCACAGTCACTGTTATCACTTCTGGGATGTCCAGCTGTGGCACCGATTCCCTGTTAAAATACCCTCATGCACAGGGGGGTCTAAAGAGGATTGGTTTGCTATTATTAGTTACTGGCCAAAAGCTTTTGTGCTCTGGTTTGAAGGAATTTTTGATCTTTTGATTTTACAGGAGACTGGAATTGATAAGCCAGGTGATTTCAAGGGCTGCAGTTTCAATCAGACCCCCCTCCCCGCTGCCCACGCGGGAGACTCTGACCACAGGGAAGGACAAGTCCTGGGATTTGAAGGTTTAAGCTGAGGCCACCAAGTCCCATAGCTTGAGCACTACCAGTTTCTTAACAGCCTGAGCTAAGCTCTGGGAGCAGCAGCTTAGCTGGCTGATGTCTCTGTTAGATGCACTTGCAAGTGGTAGAGAGCGAAACCCTGATCCTGCGAGATCTGGTGGCTGGAGGGCAGCTGGCTTTTGGTGCTGAAGCAGTGTCAATGGGGTGGTGAACTTGCTACTCCCCAAATGAGGATTAGCATGTCCTTCTTTTCTGAAAATAAATGCCAGAGAAAACTTTCCTTGGGAGAGGTAGGAGATGGGGACTGGCAAAAAGACAAGACAAAACCAGACATTACATGCTGTAGGTCCTTCCCTGCCCTCTTTGCACAGCTGCTGCTCTGAGATCTCTTTCTTGAAGGTGACACTCTGAGCCGGATGTTGATCTCAGACCTCTCAGTCTGAAGTGCTTTTACCCTGAAGTCACTGTGGTACGACTGACATCTGCTTTAGTTCCGTACTCTTAACTAGATACTATTTTTAAAATTATTTGTATGTTATTTTTGTTAATTAATTCTCTCTCCTGAGTGAAAACTGAGACAAGTTGATACTTTCTTTAAACTTTGTATTTTAGAAATAACACTCCCTTGTCTTGGCTCAGGCACTCTGCTAAAGTCTTCAAATAATTCAAACAACAATATCAGCAGCAGAGAGAGATGCAGTCACTGAGACCCAAACCTGTGGCAGTCAGGAGTGTGTAGGAGCTGAGACCTGGCAGATGCAGCTGCTACTCATGTTCCCTTCCCAGGAAACATGAAAAAACTTCACACCTCCTTGGCAAGCAGCCTGGCTGGATGTGCAGGGCACTTCTGCCACCAGAGACAAAGCCAATGTTGTATTTTTTATATATATGTATTAAGGTACATGTGTGTATTATATATACATATACTGGAAGGTACATTTCTGTACATGCATGCATGTGTGTGTGTGTGTGTATAAGTGTGTATGCACGTTTATGAATGAATAGCCATGTACAGGTGTGCATAAGCATGTGCACATGAATAGACTGCGTGGGTGTTTCTGCAATACTCAGCAACACCTTCAAAAGGAAGCAGAGACTGCACTTTGTACACAGAACTGTGTAGAAAAAGCATTATTAAATGCATGTGCCTTTGTTATAGGAAACACAAATACACAACATCCTGTTGGGGTGATCAAGATATAACAGCAGAAGACAGAGAGCTCCTAGAAATAGCATTAACCCTTACCTGTAAGCCTTTTTTCTTGGCCCTGGATCTACTTCAGCACTGGTGCCAACCTGTTCTGTCTGGCAATGCCAAGAAATCTGCCTTTTATGTCCTGGACAAAAAGAACAGGTATTTGCATTGCAGAAAACTGGGAAGGGAAGGGGGAAGGGAAGGGAAGGGAAGGGAAGGGAAGGGAAGGGAAGGGAAGGGAAGAGAAGCTCATCAGGTGCAATGGGATAACTGAGAGCCTACCCCAATCACTCAAATTGTAGAGGAAGAACAAATCCCTTAGGTTAGTTATTCTTTAAAATTTATTTGTCCTAGGCAATGATGTGTGGCTCCTATCACAAGCCCTGTGTATGGGACAGTGGGTGTCTGTACTGCCCAGGGAGAGGGCAAGAAGGAAACACCTCTGCACTGCAGACTTTGTGGTCTTTTCCCTCTTGCTTATGGGAAGAGTTGTAGGTGTGTCACTGCAGGCAAACAGGACACCACGACTCCAGGAGACACATGGAGCCATCCATGCCCCATGGAACGGTGCTTGCTGGCATAAGGAGCTGAAGCACAATATCAAGGGACAGAAATGCTGATTAAGCTGGGTTTTCAGAAGTCCAGTGCTGTCACTGGGGTAACACAATGACCCAGGCACTTTCAAGAAAGAAAATGGAGCTGCTTTTCCCACTTGTGGCTCGTCTTTGTACCTGTGCTCCCCCACATAACTAAACTGTTGTCTGGGCTTTAGACCCTGGATGGCTGATCTGCAGCACATGATGCTCAGAAGCAGAGTTGCTCCTTTTCTCCCTCCCCAAAAAGACATGTCATAGGCACAAACCATCTGATAGTATCTCCAGCTACCTGGTCCACCCCACAGTTAAGACGTGAGAGTGGTAGATACTGCAAGTCTAATTGGTAATCATGTTTCAGGACTAAACTGCACCTGTGTTTCACTTCTGCATGGGTAAGTGATACATGAGAAGTGCAAACCTAGTCCTTCACACACACAGGACTATGAGGAAAACCGGAAGCTTTTTGATAGGTTGGAAATCCCATTGCCTACTTCAGAAAGATGCTTTGTGAATTAATTCAACACTGATTCAGCACAAGTTGAGTCCTGGAGAAGAGCTGACAGACGCCACTTGGATTGCTCTGCCATGAACCTGATGCTGAGACATTCAGATCGCTCCCCGGTGTCCTCGGGTGCTGGAAGGATACTGGAGGTGCCTGGCCATGGAGGCAGGATCCCAGCAATGTGAAGTGATGCTCTTTCCTCTCCAACCCCACCTTACAGCCCAAGACCTTTCCGTGGGCTTTGGTGCCATCAAGTGGCAGCAATGCTGAAAGGAGAGAAGCATGCAAAAGTCCTCGGTTCTTGGGCGGTCCCTGGGCACACAAGAGGAGCATGCAAGCAAGATTAAATTTTTTCCCCAAGTTTGAGAGTGTGAGACAGTGCAAGTGCAGTGGCCAAAGAGAAACTTTTACTAATGTTTGAACCAGGTAGGTCAGCTTTTTTTTTTTTAAAAAAAGGGAGAAGTTGGCTTTGAGAAATTATTAATGCAACTGGCATCAAAAGTGTGGCTGAAAATCACATCAATATTCTCCCGACTTGCAAGTGTTCTGGGACTTGAGCCAAATAAAATAGCTGGGTCTTCAGCTTGGGTAAACTACCAAGACACAAAGTCAGTGGAGCCAGACTGATTCCACCAGAAATTAGGCTGTTCTCAAAAATTTTAGCCTAATCTGAAATATGTAGGGCTTAGAGTTTGATGAATTTTGCTTTCATCTTGTTTTTTTATGTATTTCAACATAGTTTCACTGAATTAACAGCAAAAGGGATTCATGGAGTTCATGTCCACATCAAGCACATCAAATTCTCTGTGCTGAGACCAACAGCCTGCTTGACTCAAGATTAGCATGGCCTTAGCTAAAACACGTCTCCCAGCATGTGTTCAGCTGAAATTTTAAGGAAATGAGGCGCTTTTCTTCATTGGTTTGTTCCCATGGGTAGTCATTTGAACTGTAAGATATGTGGGACTTCTTCCTAATTCAAGTTTGCCTGTCTAATCCCCCAGACAGTGAATCTTGTTATGACTTTTTCCACAGATCTCTGGTTCTTTCGCTCCCTGGTGCTATCTCTTCGCTTATTCAATGTAACATCTGTTTACTTTGTGTTTGTAGCTGAGGAAGACTAAAAATAAGAATTTACATCAATCTCAGGGATTATCTCTTTGGATCTATAAAGGGATGGAAAAGCAATGATCTTTTCTTCATCTGTCCCAATGAAAGTAGCTAGCTATGAAAAGCAGCTTGGAAAAACCATTAATAATTGGTATTTGTGTTTTTCTTTTTAAAGAAATACTTCACCTGCACAACTCCTATTTAAGGACAAATTTAACAACGTGGATTTTTTTAGTAAAAAATGTAACAGGACTGTTAGAAAGCACACATAATTTGAATCCTCAGCACTTATTATTGAGACCAAGGTAGAAAATATCTCACCTGCTTTTGAAACCTCCTGATTTTAACCTAGCCAAACATAGAATGAAAAAGTAAAAAACCCAACAACACTTAGGCTAAGTTCTCATAAAAATCCCCAGCATGTTAACATTATTCTGCACCTGCATGATTTCAAAGCTAATGGCCAAAGCTTCAACTTGTGTAAATCACTACTGCATAAAATAAAAGGAATGAAACAAGATTATTATCCTGCTTTTGTGGATGCAAAGGTGTCCAGATAGGGGAGTCTACATTACATATTATACTGAATGTTTTGGCCTGGATTTATCTGGGGTTAAGCAGCACAGGTTGCAGGAGGAACAGTAGTCCCATCCTGCCCTCACACAGCATGTTCCTCTGTGCACCCATAAGCCTCCTAAGCTCATGTAGATACATTAGATTCCTTTTTTGCATTCCTGTGATTTTTTTTATTGGTCACATGGCAGTGGAGAGTCAGCGCTAACTTGGACAGATTTGTGAGCTAAATAATACATAAAAATACTTCTCTGGCATTATGGAGAAAGAAGTCTCACTTTTTCCAGACACCTTCTGCAGCACAGTCGTGATTACCGCGCATATGCACCCCATGCTGATGTCCAGCCTTCCTCTTAGGGCAGCTCTCAGCTTCTCTCCCCACTCCCATTCTAGCTTCAGCATCCTCCTCCCAGAGTAACAGGCACTACTGCTAGGTATAATTTTGCCCTACCATTGGTGGTTGTGGACAACCCTTTCCCAGTATGTCTTAGCAGTTTGTGTTTACCAGAGCTGAAGAAAGGCAGCCAAATTGTTGTAACCAGAGTGCAAATAAATAACTAGATTTTGCCTGTGGGTGAGAGGCAAGACCCCTGTCCTGAGTGGGGCTACGTCAACGATTTCATGGGATGTATATGCCCAGACATTTTGCTGCTTTTGGATATTTTCTCCCTGAGTTCAAGGCACCCCTGTCAAGCATTGTATGTCAGAACAAACACCCCCATGCTGGTATTTCATTAAACTTTTGCCATCATACTGTAGCTCTGTGGGGTTGTCGCCTCCCTGAAATGATGGTATCCCATGCTGCCTTCACCCCTCTAAAAGTACAGACAGGGCAGCAGAGCCCAAGCTTTAAAAAAGAGACTACCTGGGGTCCCGGGGGCTCATGGTTCTGGCTCCTCATGTGCTAACGCCTGCTCCTTGCTTTCACTGTCAATGCTGCTGTATTATGCTATTGCATGTTACAGTCACTCTTTCGTGATGCAGTGCTGGGTATATTCAATGATTTTCCAGGGCCAAAAGTGCTGCTCCCCTGTTGCCTCTAGGCTTTCTGGCTTGTGTGCTGGCATGTTGCCTTTCAAATATTGTCTCTCCATATTTTTGCTTGTTAAAAGATTATTTCATCCTTAATATTCTACCACTGAAGTTGTTAAAAGTTAGCAGGAGGTTTTTGTCAGAAGACGGCTCTTGTAAAATTGAGCTGGCAAGCTGACTACCTCGATTATCAACTGCTTAAATAGCAAAAGCCCTTTAGACCTTCACGATTTTCTCATCAAAGGTCCCTCAGCATTTGCCTCCCCTCCCTACAAGCTGAATATTTGCATTGCTGTAATTTGGAGAAGCACCAGAAACACAACAAAGGCTGCAGCTTTTCCAGAGACGGTTTTGGGACTAACAGAGATGCAACAGCCAGGCAGATCCCTCTCTGAATCTCTACATCTCGCATCACAGCTCCTTCCTAAGGTACTGTAAAAAGTAGAAATGCAAAAACTAAAGGCCCATTTACCTGAACAGAATTTTCAATGCCTGCAGCTGAGACCATTTCTAAGAACATCACTGACACTTGGTGGCATGAGGGGGAACTACACATCCCTGCTCCAGATGTGCGAGATGCCTTTACCCATCACCATCCCTTTGCACAGTCAGTCTCATTTCACCTTTCTGAGATGACAAACCAAAACACTGCAGTCATCGTGCACTGGTGAACATTGTAACTCCTCCTCTGCCTGCTTCCATTTCTCTCCAGTGTCCTTGATGTATTAATGTTAAACAATTACATGAAAGTTATCTATTGAAGAATAAAGAACCTTGAACTAACTTTCTAGAAGGACATAGTTTGTCAGGGCCTTCCTTCCAGCTTGTTGGGTCTTTAAGCTTTGAAAAATAAAGGAGATCCCTAATTCAGGCAGCGTAGTATCGTAATCTCTGTCGGCCAGTGAAGAGAATTTTAAAGGGCAATTCAGCCCACTGGAGACCTGCAGGTTCTTCTAGAGATGTATATTTATCTCTGCACATATCATGCACCAACAACAAGTAGACATGTAAATTTGGTCCCTTAATTAGATGTCTCGGGTTGGGTAGGATGGCTGCATCCACAGTGGGTTAGACTTATCTCTAAGCTTATATATAGATGTGTGTGTAAAAGGAAAAAAAAATAGAGTTCCAATCCTGTGTGTGTGCAGAGCACTAAGAGCATCTTTTATATATGCACTTAGATTTGCAAACACAACAATGGGCAGTGGCAATGACAATGACAAAAATAAAGCCAGAGTGGAGTCCCATAGCCATCAACAATCAGGCAAACACTATTGCAAAAGCAACAGCAGCTCAAAGGTGAAAGAAGAAGGTTGCAAAGCTGTTGTCATAATGAAGGGGTCATCCTCCAGGTTGCATGGAAGGATCAGCCTAGATGAAGGTAAGCTTCCTTAGCAGGTGTCTGTGTCATGGACCCTGCCATCCTTATTATTTTCTGCTCTTTTCACACTGCCACAGGCTTTCAGCAGTGATCATTGGCCAAAGTCTGCAGGGGAAGTAAAGGATTGCTTGTCTCTGGCTGTCCCCAGGCCTGGGGGCCCTCTGGGGAGATATGTCAGTGTCAAAGTCATTACTGGGCTCAAGGCAAGGGGCAGCGGTGTGAAAGTGCACAGGAGGTCGGAGCAGATGCTTGGTTCTCTCTCAAAATCATTGAATCTCTGTGGATTATTTGAAAGGGACCATGTAAACCTTGTCTAATGATGAGGAATATTAAAATTCCCTTAATGCTTCTCAGAGGATTTATGGGCTTTCCATGGTTTGCACTCTCCACACAGCTGTTGGGGCTCTTCCTCCAGCCAGGCCCAAAACAACCTTGGAGTGGACCATAATTTTTGTAATATTAGAAACTAAATTGTGGGTCCCAAAGACTGAATGCAGCTAAAATTCCCCCTATACTTGCCTGGTGGAGGGTTCACAAGAGAGAAGCACAGCCATAACAAGAACAGAAGTCTTTGGTTATGGCTCTGGACTGCAACTCAGCTGTGGTCCAAATTTTGCTTAACTTGCACATCTCTGGCTTTTATCCTTAATAATACATTAGATCTTAGTGTCTTCTGTAGATCTGGGTTTCCGTTCCCCAGCTGCAAAATGCAATGCAGTATTTATTTTATATTACTTTATGTTATTTCATTTTATTTCTTGCCTATTTTTCCCATTTGCAGCATAACCCCTGCATAAGCATGCTTTTCTTTCATGAGGTACAAAAGGCCCTTCAGCTGGAGTCTTTCAACATGACAAAAGATAGTGTCTTTTTTTACTACCCAGACAGCATCTGTCCAGCTTGTTGGAGACCTGACTCCCTGCAGGAACAGTTTAACATGCTTCAGAAGAGTTCGCTGTACTCATTTCCCTTCTAAAACAAAGAGAAAACACCACCTAACTCTGTTATATTTCTGCCTAGGTGACAGTTTCTTGTAGAATTCACAGTTAGAGAGAGCTCGAAACGGTCAGCTTTGCCTCTGCTTTCTGGCACTGTGAGTCTTGTGTTTTCTGCGTTGCCTTTTTGGGCCTTATGAGCAGCAACTTTGGTAATCTGGATTTGCTGCAGAAAACACATGTGCTAGCTGACATGTTTTGTACCAAAACGTCAGGGAGGGTCCACTGCTCTTGCTACAGTCACAGAGGAGCAAAAGGCAGATTTTTGCCGTTATGGCTAGTGAGTGAGAAGCCAAAATTGGTGTATTACTTTTGTGGGGGAACCTGGGTGCAAATCCTGAGTATTACCAGTGTGGGGGATTCTGGGTGCAAATCCCAGAAAGAGGGAGCTGCAGTCAATGCAACTCTGGGCAGTGGCTGTAGCTGAGAGAAAGAAAAGTGCTCTCTACCACTAAAGCAGGGGGATTTTCAGCTCCTCATGCTTCAATTGGATGCAAAGAGCTCTTCTGGCAGCTGCCAACAAAATGTGGAGTGAGCTTAATGGCCACATGTCTGTTAAACATAAATTTGAACTTTATGTTTACCCAGCAGTGATAAATGTTTCAGCCACTCCAGCACTGTCTCTGTACCATGAATCCTCTAGAGCAGTACCCTTAACCTCGCTCACGAAAACACTGATGTTTCATAGTGCTGCAAAAATAGGCCAACCTCAGAAATGCTTCAATCTGTATAAAGAAGAAAAAAATTACTTTCCCTCAGCCTGAAGCTGTCTGGACAATGTTTCTTGCCTTCAGAAATACCTTCAGAAAACAGTGTATGCTACAGTGTTGTAGTGCTATAGTGTCTCATACCTTGGGTTTTTTTCCTATCTAGCTATCTAAAAAGGAAAAAAAAAAAAAAAAAAGGAAAAAAACATAGCCCAGGTGCATATCAGACTTCTAGGATGAGAAATGACTTTCACTATCAAACTGATAAGGATTTTAAAGGTGTTCTTAGCCCTATAATTAAGATCTTGGTTTGAAACTAAGTAGATCTGAGTCCAAATCCTGCCCCTTGCAATAGGTTTCTTGCTATGCTTGATCAAATATTTGTGATAGTATTTCTGACATGCTCAGCAATGACCTAACATTATTCCCTTTGAAACCCAGAGGAATTTTTCCATTTACATCAGTGAGAGCAGAATTTAGAAAAAAACCCTGAGGTCTTTTGAAAACAGTGTGAAATTGTCCATCCCTTGTTCATTCCTGGAGGGTCTTTCCTTCTTCCACTGTTTATTTATTTTGTCTTTTTATGTGGTTGGTGCTCAGTGTCTTTTTTGTCCCTTTGTATGTTTATACAGTATCAAGTGTGGTGAGCTTTGACACTGGTTGATGCTCAGGAGATGCTACAGCAACAAAACCAATAACAACAACAATAATAAATGTCCATGGTCAGGGATATTGCCCATGATTTGAGAGTCTTCCTATTATCTTTTATACACACAGAGAGCTGCTTTTATCTCAATATGTCCCCTGACATGATGAAAAACAAAGCTAGAAGTTAGCCAAGCCCTGCCTGGGAAGCCGCCTGCATAGAGTCCTGTGGCAACTAGTCCTGAAATGAATGGGATGTCCTGGATTGATGTGGAGTAGATAGACCTGGTCTGTGGATGACTGGGAAAACAGCAGGAAATTCTCCAGTTGTGCAAGGCAAAGAGCAGCTCCACCTCTTTGTGCTTCAGGCTCATGGCTATGCCTGACTGCACATGGAAGGAATTTGCATTGCCAAGAGGAGCTGATCAATAGGAGCTGTCTGGGAAAGCGGCTTGTTACTTTTAGACAAGCAAGGGGTGGCAATGAGAACTGAGTGGCACGTGGTCTGGGTTCATAGGGAACTGTAATGGGTTGCTTTGTTTTGACATAACTGTAATGGTCTTTCATGTGCAGCTGTATGTAGATAAGACAATGCCAGGATAATACTGGACATTCAGATGCAAATGAATTGTACGTGTAACTGTATATTGTGTTATTTTTTCTTACGAGGATTTTTGGAAGATTTTTTCCCTGAGAACTACACTACCCCCCAGACATGTAACCTAGCTTGCAATTAAGCTTCTCCAAAGAATATGCTTATTTTCATATTCTCTAACGCCAACTACCAAGGAGAAAGTGTTAGCAATGAGTGTCTTTATCAAATAAGACATTTCCAACTCCCTTTGTAAAGAGTAAAGACCCTGGCTGATGAGGGAAGGAGGACGTTCTACATGGTGGAGGTGGGTTTTCATATTCACATAATCTGAATAACTTGTCTGCTTCACTGAGGGGCTTGGGAGAGGGCATGGTGAGAAGGACGGGGAGTAAGAGTGGTGGACTGATGCCTACAAGGATATAGTAATGTTTCAGATTTGGGGCAATGAAGTCATAGGCACTGTAAGAAGATGAATAGAAGGGAACAGGGTTAAGATTATCATGGGAGATGAAATCAAAGCTATGCCACAATACCAAGAAAAAACCGAAAGCTTCTCAACATGTTACCCCAGGCTTTGTATATGTCTAATGATGATTTCTTTCCATCAGCTCATCTTGCTTGCTGCAATACTTAATGTAAAAGAACACAGGGCTAATGCATCTTAAAGTTACAGTTTTGCAAAGGTGGGAATAGGTAAGAGTCCCTCCTTTCCGTTTTCCCATACATCCATAGATGCATGTCCTGATAATCTCAGGAATGAGTCATAATTAAGATTTGGTTCTTAGCGAATGACCGGAAAATACTGAGCAAACTCAGTCTTCACCTGTGGCTAACTAAACGCACAACACTGTGAAGCAGTAACTCAGAGATTGGCTGCTGTTGCTGTGAACTATCAGTAGAGTGGGTAATGTTTTAAAATTAGGGCTATAAAATAAATACTGTTGAGGACTGTAGAAAAAACTGCACCCAAGTAGCATCAAGGGTGTGAAGTGAAACACTCAGAAGTCATGAAAGCTTCTTTTACTCTATTTCCTTGCGTTCTTGATGCTTGATACAACCCTATAACTTTGCCAAGGCATCCTTGCCATAGCTGAAATGAGATGCAAAGCTAAAGTATCTCCAGCAGTTGTGTTATGGGTTGTTTCTCTGGTCCCTCATGTGCAATAGAAAAAGGAGCTTGTTCTAGCTGACAGAAAAATGCCTGGGTATATGGAGTTTCTGGCAGTTAGGCAATTTTTATTCCTTAGAGAATTTCCTACCCTAGGAGTTGTCTCAAGAAGACACCTATCTATTGTGGCTGACAGTGCAAGTTGTCCCACCATCCACAACCCTCAGAGACTTTGAAGATTTTTTTTTTCCAGGATTGTTGTTCCTCCCACAAGTAGGAGCAGGGACTGGCCACAAATTCAGGTTTTATTTCAAACAGGAAAACATGAAATAAAAGAAATTCTTCTCATCACCACAGTCCCATGAGTGCACTGCAAGGCTCCACCTGGGAATGCACCTTTCCTGAAGGAGTGCTGTCAAGGCATTATTTTGAAACAAGAGAACAAAAGAATATTTTGCTAGACTAAGGCTATCCATACATGAGTTCCTAGCCTGCATTTTACACTTGCCTCTCTGTGGTGCTGAAGGTGCCCAAGACCTTGATTCAAACCCATTGACAATCATTCCTTTTATTTCAAGGTCACCACTGATCCGGTCAACATCTGAAATATGTGGAAACCTGAATGACATCTAAATCTGAAAATCTGACTTTCTGTTTCACCTGTTTTGTATGGCTTTAGGTTTTATCTCCCATATACTCTTCCCAGTTTTTACTCTTTTCTTTGGTTTGATATAATCATTTCACTTTATTCTCCTCTCACCAGTAACAATTCAAAGCAGGAGTAATTACTCTGATGTCATCTACCAGATTTTTTCTTTCATTTGCCCCAGTTTTACTCCATTGTTTTTGAGAGGCTTGGAGTCTCTCCTTTTAACGTCTACCTCCTAAGTACCACTGTGATGTCCTTTATATAAATATTACCGATAAGCAATCTGGAGCACATTTTTAAAAGGAAAATTTTGTTCAAAACAAACTTCTCCTTGAAGCCCCACTTTTCATGTTCCAGACAATCCTGAGTGCTGTTCACAGCACTGTGCAGTCCTGTCACTTGTTGGGAATAAAGCTCTTCAGAAACTGAATCATGATTACAGCTCTACTAAAGAAACCATGAGGCCTGTTTTTCAGCAAATAATTCACCCAGTTGGTCAGACAGGACAGAGAAGCCATTTCTGTGTCTTCTCTTACTGCCTTTGTTCCCCATGACAAAGCGCAGTTGCTGTTGACACTGCATCCCAGATCTCAACTTCCTCTGATGACTGAACATTTTGGTGTCCTGCAAACACGCATGTCAACATGCTGCATGGCCTCCGGTCTGCAATACAGCCCTGCTGTGGAGGGAACGACTCACAGTATGTCGTTTGCTCTGGTTTTGGGGCCAACTCCTTTCCAATAGTGCAGGGGCAGAGAGATTGATGGTTTTTGTTTTGGCATGTGTGAGTCCACAGTGTGCTCCTTGTCTTGTCTCCTACAGGATGCAGGGACTTGTCAGATCTCTGAACAGAGGGAGTGTGCTGAGACTCATCTGTCTTGTGCCCTGTCACCCTGGAAATCAAATCAATCAATCAGGTACCCGTGAAGGTTCTTTGTGACAGCTCCTGCATACCAAGAGGATTGCTTGTTACACTTGGTGGTGGCCCAGGGACCAGGTCTGTGTGATGCAACAAGGGATGTGTTGTTTGGCTCTTGCAGGGGGTTTGCTAGGGCAGAGGAAGGTGCCAAGGATCTTCCACACTTGCACCCCCTGTGCCAGGGTGAACACAGTGAGAGTCTTACAAGTGTGAGCTATTTGCCAGTTTCTGAGGCAGCTTTCCTGATGTAGATGGGCAAAATATGAGATGGAGATACAAAGCCCTACTTCGCATCATGGTTCATCTCCTGAGATGGTGTCCAGAAGGTTAAAAGCAGTAAGAACTTGCCTAACGTGAAAACAGACCTTAATTCGGATAGTGACAGCATCTGAGGCTAAAAGGAGAGTCAACAAGCATTGCTTGAGTAGTGTTGTAGGGTCATGATAGTTTTGTCAATATATTCTGCAAGTTGGCAAAAGGAAGCTAATGTAAGCTGTAAGAAACAGCATGTTATTCCTCAATGCGACCATCCTAGCACAGAGACCTGGACTTGCTTGAAGGCACCTGCTACAGCAGAAGGTAATTTTAGCCACAGAACATATTGGGAGCAAAGAACAGCTTCTTCCTCTTGAGGAAAATACCCAGAGCTCACCTCCGTCTCCACGGCACCCAGGGACAGTCAGGTGGAGCTGGCTGTCTCTGTAGTAATAAATGAAACAGGCCAAAGCCTGCTCTGGCCCTGAGGAGAATTGGCACCACATGGCTCATGTCTGCATGCCTAGACTCCAAAATACGGTGTCCTCATCAGCAGAGCTCATTGGGAACAGGCTGTGTGGGAGCAGCCTCACCCATGCTGTCCCCCAAACTGCACTGAGGCATGTCTGGGATAGTATCATTTGGATCAAACAAGAATTAAACAGCATGGGTGATTTTAAGGCACTCCTCAGGCCAATGACTTGATCCTGTATAGTTCAGTGGTATGTATGCTGTGACCCAGCTAGTCTGAAAAGTACATAAAGGTGATCTAAGAGTTCAACACAATACCCTGTGTAATGAAAAACACGCCAGTCTTGATTATTTCTCTTGAACAAGAATCAGCACTAACACGGATCCTTCACAGTTCCGCTTTGGAGTAACCTGCCACGTGTCAAAAGTAACCCACAGACAGGCTCTAATTGTGAACAGAGTCCACATTCCCACCAACATTGTGTTGCATGGCTGGCTGCCAAAACCAGGCTAATGTAATTAAAAGAAAATTGCATCTCTGTGGGTTTTCACTTCCTTGGCCACAGCAGGTGCCTGTACTGGATGGTAAAATGCAACTGCAGCTGCTACAGCTGTTACTCTGGCACCAAAGCAAGAGCCCAGTTAAAACCCAGGAAGGGTATACTATGTTCAACTTGTAAACCCTAGACAGCGGCTTGCCATCATTTCATTCCAGGGCATTTATTGAAATTAGCATGTGGTGGTTGGGGGCTTTGTTGGTTTTTGTGTAGGCTGCTTTTTTTTTCCTTTTTTTTTTTTTTTTAAGAGTAGAAGGGGATTGTTTTGCAGTTTCTGTTTTAAACCACTATCTGAGGAAATTATCCAAGCCAAAGACGCTGCCAACCATTCTCCCTATAGAGATAGCTCTCGGTGCAGGGTGAGGTAATGAATGACACAAGTGAAGAGCACCCGCTTAGAAAATACTGGGCCCACTGACAACAGTCAGGCATTTGGTGTAATTAGAAACCAGCTTTCTGATCGTCTGAGTCACCTTTAGACAGCCAAGTGCCAAAGCACTGTCTACAGTGTAATTTGCTGGTCAATATTTTTCACAAAAGGTTCCCCCTCAGTGCTGCCTCCGACGCTTTTGTTCGCTGATTATAACTGCTTGTGAGTTGCAGTAGCCTGGCAGCTTCTTTGGCATCCAGTGATTTGCTTTGAGAAACTTCTAAATCCATAGCAAAGCTCCTGGTTTCCTTTCAAATTGTCATTCACTGGGGTGATGAGAGGCAGAAACGGAGCTCTGTAGCAGAAAGAAGCCTCTAAAGACCTTTAATGTTATAAGTAACTGAGATTATATAGAAAGAGGGGGAAGGAGAGAGAACTGGTCTATCGACAGTGCTGGAATAAAGCCAGTTTTAAAGCATGATTTCCCTTTGAATAAAGAAGCTTTTGCCCTCTATACCCTGCACTTCCACAGCCATCAAATCAACAGTTGCCGTTATAAGGCAGTAACTTTTTTCTCCGTAATCAGTGCAGACATAGTTTTTAATATTTAGCATTATAACAGTATCTCACCTGTGCCATTCTGATGTATTGGTTCAGCTTGCCTGTGAGCTACAGCCTGGGAGGCGTAAATAGGTGGAATAAAAAGATAGCGGTCAGGTCATTGGCCATGACAGCTCAGTTTCTGTGCAAAAGCTGACCAGAAATGGAGAAAGAGCAGTCAGAAGAACAGCAACAGGAAATGAGGGCTCTGCTGGCCTCCATTCTGCTCTTGTGCAGAGGAAGAGCTGAAGTGTCCTTTCCATCAAAATAAGAAGAAAAGAGAGCAATGCTGTGCATGAGCAAAGCCAGGAGATAGAGGAACCTTCAGCAGTTGCAACAGCTGTGTCCATCAGGAGCTGGCTCCATGGACAAGTCCTTGTCTGTAATTATATAAAAAGATGAGTGGCTCTGGGTTGGGAAGAAGATAATAAAACTGCTCCATGTGAAATGTTAAGCTCAGATGTTGTTACTGTGGGCATAACACCGACTGAATTATAGGGGTGGTCTTCACTGCAGAAGTAGATCAGTTTCTCTAAAGAGCATACTCTTTCAGGGATTTGTGCCCTGCCTGTGTTTATCAGAACAATTCTGTTTATTGTAGGGGCTGCCACTGAAATCTCACATGCTTTCCATGGCTGAGTCCTTCTGCATGCCTCTTGCAGGTACAAAGCCCCAGTTCTTGCTCTGATCCCTCCAGTGGGTTTCTGGAGAACCACCTTTGTCATCCCAGTGAGGGATTTAGAGTTGAGCCTCTGCCTCCTTCATTCTTTCTCTTAGACTTGAGATTGGAAAACAAACATAACCCCTTTCCTAAGTTTTGAGCCCTCATGACATCATGAGGAATAGTCAAGCGAGTAACTGTCCCACAGGGTGTGAGAGTCACATATATGCCTGGTCAAAAATAGATATACAAAGCTGGACTCCAGGGCCATAATCTAATGATATTTCAGGGCAGGGAAACCATGTGAAAATCTAGTCTGATTTTATCCATGCCACAGACACTGTGGACTCAACCCAGTTGCCTAAACATATATATCTTATGCCATTTGAAATCTCCAAGTGCATCCAAGACCGCCACTTAAGGTTGACCCAAGACCTCTGGTAGAAGCATGCGTGGGGCACCTGGAGAGATCAGACAGGACCTTTAGGACATCTTAAATGGTTCTAAGTTCCTTATGTTTATGCAGCCTTTTACTAAGCCTAATGTTTGGGCTTAAAACCCGGAAGTTAGGAAAAAGTTAAAAAAAGAAACAAAGGAGACTAATGTTCTATCAGTGCCTGAGGTCACACTTTGGTACTATGCAGTTTGAGCATTGGCTTCCTGGCCTGCTATTTCCCTGGATTGTTTGAGCAAAATATTGTATTATTTCAACTTGGAAAATGGTTTTTAAAGAATTATGCTGCTGAGTGGCCATATTTATTGTTGAGACCCACATTCTCAAAGCTAAATCTCTAGATGTAATATTGTTTTGAGTCTCTCCATCTCTGTAAACACCCACCTCTTCTTGAAAGCCATTAGGGCATTGCGGGTAGATCTTACAGAACGCAGAAGGGAGTGTTGTTTGCTTAATTTTGTTTTTCAGCTGTCTCAGAAACACTGGCTTTGTGCAAAGGAAAATCCTGTAGCTTTTGCTCTTTTACTCACAGAGGCTAGCATTTATTCTTAAGGACTATTTACACACTGCTTGCAGTTTATACATATGCACTATGTGCTGAGCAAAACGTGTGAAAGGTGTAATCTGACAGCACAGAGACCGGGTGAAAATCTTCAAGCAAAACAGCTGAGCAACTGAAGCAATCTAGAAATTTATGTTGAACTTTCCTGACTTATAACATTACCAGGAAAACCTGAAAGCAATCAAAAACTTCTCAAACATTTGCTTTTGATATGTTGCAAGTGAAACTTAAATGTCCTTTTAAAACAACCTTTCATACTGAAATCTAGCTGTATTTATTTTTTTAAGGTTAAAAATGCTTTCCAAACAAGATGAAATGCTTAATTTCAGATTGTCTTTTTTCTTAGCTGTCCTTTTTCCAACATCTAAGTTCAGTAAGAAAACCAAGAAATTGCCTATTCACTCACCTTTGTTATTGTTGTCTAGCCTTCAAAACCCTAAATATGAACATTTTCAGGCTTTTAATGGCAAAATCAGAGATGTTTTCTAGGCATTGCTGAATTTCTGTTTTCATAGGTTGAGACAAATGAGAGGTGAATATAGAAGGTGATCTGATTTTTCCCATTTTTGAAAAAAAAAAGATAGGTAAATACCTCTATTTTTACATGAAGTGAAAAATTCAAAGCCTGCACAGGTAATTTACTTGAACAATTAGAATATTTTTTCCTAAATACTTCGCTGACACATAAGCTTTCTTATAACACACTAGAGACAGTGATCCAGAACTTCAGCTAACACAAATCACTGTAGCACAGAGGACATTCATTGAGCTAATTCAGCTTGTCCCCTTTGGAAACTTTCTGGCTCATTCTTAGTTCTCGGTCCAAGTAACTTTCTGAATATGTCCCTTAAATATTTCAGAAGGGGGATATAAAGGTTTGGTTTATGTATTCAGAACCAGCATTGCATAGCTAATTTGCAACTTCTCCAAATAAAATAAAGTTCCTCTTTCAGGTTTTCCCAACACTACTCAAAGGAAGCATTTTCCTCTTCCTATATGCTAGTATCAATGGGACTTAACTGATATCAATTGGATTTTCATGCTTCAGGAGCTAAGTTTTGGGCTCTGGGTGGTTGGGGTGTAATGTAACGTAATGTTATGTTATGTACGTTTTATGTGATGTGATGTTATTTTTGCAACAAAACTCTCTGGATTGTTGATTTTTATCTTCTTTACAAAAAACATGGATCTTTGATATGAATATACCACATATTTCATTGGGAAATGTAAAAACAATTTTCTTCATCAGCCATACACAAAGATTTCATTTGGTGACTGAAGGAAAACATTTCAAAATATCTCTCTACATAAACTGTTCCTAAAACACGTAATTGAAATCTCCTTTCTTGGAATTTTTTGCTTTGGAGTAACCATAGCAGTTATTTTTCTGATATGTTCCAGCCAATTGTTATAATCACCATGGTCTTGTTAGGTTATTTCCTTGAGAAAACGGCTGCTCCCTTTTTTCCCTGTAGAATTCTTAGAATGAAAACATCATTTTACTGTCAGCAATGTGATGTGTTTCAGGGGAAGGAACTAATGACAGGTCACGACTCTCTTCAAGAAGGAAAAACAAGCCTTCTCCAAAGTACAAAAAGGCAAGCTGATTGCCTGTTCAGTGTCTGGGGATATTTTCTAAAGCCAAAGGATACATGGTGTGATTGTCATATTCTTGCAGTCATGGAAACATAGAGTGTCTTAAAAACAGTGACCTTTGGCTCTCCAGCTCCCTCTGAAACAGCCAATAAAAGAGAGCCAAACTGAAGTAAATCAGTGCAGAATTCTCCATGCCTGATCACTCTCTGCAGCACTTTAAAGTGGGCTGTTCTACATTTCAAGGATCAAATCTTTCAGATATGATGTTGTATTTTTTTTGGCCTACTGCTAACCTTACTTTCTAAGCCTCTTCTCTACACACACACAAACTGAGATTAGCTAGGTGCCCAGCACAACCCAACACAACATATTGCTTGATTTGCCATCAGAATCAATGTGCACTTTCAAAAATGCTGCAGCACTTGCATGGGAAAATAATTGTATGAGAGAAATGTCGGCCTTGGGCTGATACACATTTAGGTCTGGCTGAAATGCTGGTCAGTGTCAAGTAGACCACTACAATGCAGGACTCATCTCACTGAGGGTTGAGGTTGCAGGATGAAAAATAGCCAAGTCCTTATCCCATAAATGCCTATAAATGAGTGACAGAAGTTAGTGCAGGAGGAGACGGTGTGTCTCCTCCACCCCCATCTATTCCCTAACCCATGGCTGAGTGCACACTAAGGAAGCTCATGCTACTGCCATTCCCACATGATCTCACCTCAGCTGCAGTAAGCTTGCCATCCATAGTTCCTTTTTAGGGCCTCCAACCTAGTAGGAGGGAGGTTTTTGGGTCCGGGTGGAGCAAACATGGGAATTGCTCTTATAAAAGGCATCCTACAGACCCATCCCTGATAAATAGATTTTGATCCAGGATCCAGGAGGTGATTATGGCTCTTACAAAAGAGCTGCTACATTTCATGAATGTTTCTGTTGTTCTTGGTCCATTTTCAGGAGAGAGTGCCTTGTTCAAATTAGAATGGCATTTGTGTTTAGCTGTTTGACACTATAATTTGATGAGAACATTAACTGTTTCCTACTCTCTGAAGGAAATAATATATATCCTGGACAGTTGCCACAAAAAGAGAGGGAAAACACATAGCCCTGATGCCTCCATTCCCCAGCCTCACTGGCAGTATAAAGGGTAAAATCTGTTCATAACTGGTCAGCCAAGGGGGGCGGAGACAGCTCTCTGCCAGCATGAGTTGGTGTGTCTTCCACCATGCCACCTGGCCCCCACGTTCTCCCCATGGCAGGTATCCATCCATCTTGGTGTCACCTGCATGGCCGCTGGCCAAGATACCAAGAAGGCTGGAGAAAGCCCTTGTATTCTTCCAGTTCTCACCTGCCTTCCCCGAGGGACCTACAGCCACCCACACGTCTTACTACATCCCTGGTGCCAGGGCAGGTCTGCAGGGACTTTCATGGTGAGCAGCCCGCAGCTTGCAGGGAACTGCATCCCTTCCTAAAAAAAAGTCTGCAGAACCGAATCCAGAGCTAAAAGCATCATACTTGTTGGCATTGTACTGAGCATAGCAATTCCTTTCTTACAGAACAGCGCAATGAGATGGGAACACCTCTGACAGCTATTTGTAAACTTGTTCATGCTGCTCAGTTTTCCCAGTTTTTCCACTGTGTGATAAAAAGACAATGTGTGTTCCTTTCTGCCCAAGTTAACTTTTTTCTCTTTTTTTTTTTTTTTTTTTTTTTTTGTTTCCTTCTGATTCTAGGAGTCCTGATCCCTATTACCTAATGTCACGTAGCAGGAAATACCTTACGGCAATTTATTCATTGGCTGCTCTTGTTTAATATGTATTTGGTCTTGGCTATTCCATTTTCAGCTGTTGCTAATTTTTTTACTGGAGGAATGACCTACATTTTTGTGAGGAAAAAATCAGAGTTTGTCAATGTAGTAAAAATAATTTAAAAAACCCATGAATAAAGCTCTGTGAGACCAAGGAAGAATTGCCATGTGTCACCACAAATTGGTCAACTGTAGCTCCCTATCTAATGTCTGGTTGCTCCACTATCTTAATATCCAGCAGCAAATAAAATTCAAAGGAGCAGGATATTCAGCTCAGATGTTTTTCTGAACCTCCCAGACTATGCAATTTTCTTACACTCTCTGTTCTTGTGTCTAGCTGAGGCTCAGGTCTTAGTTGATCCTAATCTGTTAATTATGCCAGATTGCGTGGTTGTTGAGTATTACCTAATAGAAAAGCAAAACATTTCTGCTTGCTAGCTTTGATCTGAACTCAAGTTTCTAGAGGGCATGAATTAGACTGGAGCTGGTCACCTGTTCCCCAAGTTATTCTTTTCCTAATTTAGCTACATATAAGGCACCATTCTATACCCATGGCTTCTTGGCAATAACGGGGTAACCTTGTGAGAAAGCAAACAACCTTCTGTCTAAAAAGCTTTTTTTGGTACAGACTTCGTTTCTTCAGTATAATTCCTTTGAAGCCCCTTCTGGTGAGGGAAATCCTGTACATATGCTTTATGACTTTTGCGAGACTAACTTCTTCAGGCTGGCCAGACTGATTGACAAGAAGCCTTGTCCAAAGCTAAACATTGCCTGTCTCACAGTTAGAGTGTGGAAATGCATTGAACTGCCAAACTTGCTTTGTTGCAGGTAATGCTACGAACATGAAACTTTCTGAAGTACTGGCAGACTAAACAACTTTTTTGTTGAGGCTAATCAGTTTTGAGTAACCTAGGGTCTCTGAAATGGGAAATCTGAGGTTTGGTGTCATCCGAGATAACACTGAGCAGTTTCTTCTCAGGTGGAACTTCAGGGTCAAATCCATCCTTAATTTAACTGCAAAGTCTTACCCCACATTCAAACAATTCATTATTTACCTCTACCAGACAGGAGGTACTCAGACACACACATGGCAAAATGTTATGACATGAGTGTTCCAGATGCCCTTTGGATATGCCCCGTGCTCCGGTTGTCCATCAAGCCTGGATGATTTACTCAGGACAGAGATAACCAAAGGATTTCAGCTCAGTTTATTGCAATGTCTCTCAGCCCCAGTGAATATCTACAATCTTGGTGCACTTTGTTTGAACAAGTGTTGCTGTCCAAAGAATTTTTAATAAGGTACATAATAAAGTTTAATAAGGTATAGCAAGCAGACGTGTTTAAACACGTTAGCTGTATGTCTAAACGAAGTGTTTATATTTCTGTGTGTCCGGTATTGCTATTCCAAAAAAAATTCTATAAAGAAAAAATAGGGCAAAAAATTACCAAATACATGCCTGATATTATTCTTCTTTCTGGAGGAATTACTTTGAAAATATGTTTCTTGTTACGACATCAGGTTTATATTGTGCATTACAGTTTTCTGTGCCTGTCCAACAAACGTTTAACTCTCAGGCACTTCCACAGAAGTTGTGTGGATTTCTTTCCTGGTTTTGACAGGATATCTGGTAATATGAAGTCCTTGCTGCTATATTTAACATAAAGAAAAACATCAGCTTCAAAAATATAGACATGTTTCCAAATCCCTGTTGAGAATCATGGGTTTTTTCTAAGAATTAAGTATTTTCTAGGTCAAAGCTAATTGCAAAATTCAAAGATAAGAGTCTAGATGTCCCAAAATTCTAGTGGTTTTGCTCCTGCTCTTTTTTCCATTCTCTCTCTTCTTTTTTTTTTTTTTTTTTTCGACT
>WAAD01029568.1:906-22802 GCA_013389945.1 Fregata magnificens
TTGGAGAAGAGGAGGCTGAGGGGAGACCTTATCGCTCTCTACAACTACCTGAAAGGAGGTTGTAGTGAAGCGGGTGTCGGACTCTTCTCCCAAGAAACTAGCGATGGGACGAGAGGAAATGGCCTCAAGTTGCGTCAGGGGAGGTTTAGACTGGACATCAGGAAAAATTTCTTTACCGAAAGAGTGGTTAAGCATTGGAACAGGCTGCCCAGAGAGGTGGTGGAGTCGTCAACCCTGGAGGCGTTCAAAAAAGGTGTAGACGTGATACTCCAGGGCCTGGTTTAGGAGTCATGGTAGCATTGGTTGACGGTTGGCCATGATGATCTTAGAGGTCTTTTCCAACCTTAATGATTCTGTGATTCTATAAGAGAAGCAGCAAGCTGAAAACTCATATGAATGTCCTATTAAAATAATTTGTAGGACCTGCTTGCATTTAGAGCTGCCAGCAGAAGCACTGCCTTCCTTTCAGGGTTGCTGTTTTTAGGCAACCATCACATTTCAATAGTACCGTCGTGTCAGAAACTAAGCAGGAAGGCCTACAGAATGAAAATATGAAAATATTGCCAGATGTTAAAAACAAGTGAATAGTAAACTGCCACATAAATTCAGATTCTATAAATAGCAGTGCTTTTATCGGAATGCATAAGAAAACATCGTTAATGTACTTTGCCACAAATGGGACGCTGTAACATTATTTTCTGAAGCATCGTAGTAAATCTATTTATAATAATTACTGATCAAAAATTCTAGTATAGAGTGACAGAAAATTCAGCATTGTTGAAAATTCTCTAATGGCTGGATTGCCCACCATTGGAAAGACTTTCAAACACCAAGATATTTTCATTTTTCAGAATTTTCTACTGAAAAAGTAATTGGGGCTCTTGACAATAAAGTGAGTGACTCTTCTCTTGAACACTCCTTGGTTATTATGCAAGCCTTTTTTTTTTTTCCATTTTGTACTGTATACTGCATTTTCTCCCTCACATTTTAAGTATTTCAAAAACACTTATGGAGAGAAATGAAACTGGTATGTAAGAATTTAATTTGAGGCTTCTCATTACTACCATCTAATTTGCTAACATTTCACCAGGCAGAAAGATAGCATTTCTGCTCCTCACAGTGCAGAACAGTTTTAAATGCATCAACACATCATAGTCAGCTGTTAACCATGCCATGATGAGAGCTTTTTTGCTACAAAAACAATGATGTCAACAACAAAGATATGCATTGTATCGCTTTATGATCTATATTTTGATGTGTTTTGTGTTTTCTGCTGAAGCCTATTTGCAACACCCTTAACTGTGAGTGGGGTTAGTGTCTTCCTGCTCTGGAAGTCGTTAAGGCACAGATAGCTGACTGGCAGGGCCATCAGCAGATACATGTAGCACGTGTGGTGAAGCACCAAAGAGAAGACAGCACTGCACTGAGAGTGAACAAATGTCTAGAATCAAAAAGGATGATGAAAGATACTGGGGATTGAGAGGGTGATGGGCTATAACCATCTCAGCTGAGCTGTCCCTCCTTCCTCACCAGTAAAACCTTTATTTGCTTTAACCATGCAAGAGCACACAGAAAATTGTACCAATTCTGAAGTTTGCAGATTTATAAAAATATTACCATGGTGGCTCACACTGGTGATGTATCTGAGCAATACTCTGTTTCCAGCAGTAGACTGTGCAAGACAATGGAGAAAAAGGTGCAGGATGAGGCTTTAAAATAATCTGCCCCATGTGAAAGCTGCATCTCAGTTTCTACTAGTTAAATATTGTCCTAATTGCAGCATTTTAAAGTCTTCTGATATCTTCTTAGAATCAGCTACAAGATTTTAAGATTTCAGAGTTGCATACAAATACCAAAGCTCTCTCCAAATTTTGCTAGATTCCAGAATATCCCTGCAGAGGAACTGCCTCACTGCTCTACAGGCCACCTCACAATTGATTATCTCACGGTGCCACTCTGCAAAGATGGACTAGCACAGAATAAGAGAGTCCTGGCATCTGAGGCTGATGGGTCAGGGAACAGAGGAGCTGGACAAGACGACCTCCAGAGGTCCCTTCCAACCTCGGCCTTTCTGTGACTCTGCGAGCAGCATCAGCTGCTGCCAGTTATTCTGGCTGTCACAGTTTTTAGGACATGTGCTTATATACAAGACGCTGCTCATTAGTTCTCAATACCAACATTTTGAGTGGATTCATGGGAGCCAACAGACTGCTCTGCAGAATTTCTTATGAGGAACTAAATTCTTCCTCCTTTCTCATTTTGTCTTGAAAGGTTTGAAATCTGAACAACTTCATATTTCTTCCCCAAATTAGCTCTCACCTATTCTGGCACGGAAGGTCTATGAAATCCCATCTAACCAGATAAGCCGGCATTACAACTGAGAAGGGGAGAAAAGGAAAGAAAAAAACCATACATTTAAATGGCAGTGGTGCAGAATACCGCTTTTTGTCTTTCCATGAAATGCTGGGCTAAATTTGGGCTTTCTCCTTTAGTCTTGAGGAATACAGGTTTGAGGAAAACAAAGAAAATAGTAATGGAAAAAAACCCAAAAACTAAACTATGAAGATGTGTGCAGAGAAACCTAATCCTTTTGATATACCTAGACACTCCACAGAGGCCATCACCTTTAAGCTTGGACAGAAAATATTCCTGAGTACCTTAAAAAAAAAAAGTCTTAATGCCTTAGTTAAAACTATCAACATAAGCACTATTAAACAACAAAAGCCCACATTTGCAATTTCACCAGTCATTGAGAAAGGCCATTTTGCTCCTCCAAAGAATTGTTCCTTAAGTATAGAGCAGGTAAGCAACCAAACTTTAAAAAGAGTCAATATTTTATAAATTTAAAAAGTGCATAAAACTTTCAGCATTGCTGTGACAGAAAAACTCTGACTGCCAGACATACATACTAAACTAAAGTTTTTTAATTCTTCAATAAAGATGCCTGCTTTTGCCTGTGGAAATTACTTAAATGCTGCCCATCTCCTTTTTCCCCTTCCCTCAGGTTTTCTTCCAAATACTGTTTTTTAACCTGATGACCAATTTCCAGTGAATTTTAGAAAATTAGAGATTTCAAAGCTTGTAAGACATTACAGAAAATTAGAGACATCAAAGATAGTAAGACAGAAAGTATGGGAAAATCAATGGTTGGAGAGAGGAGAGGCGAATTAGTGCCCTTACGAAGATAAGACTCTTATCCATTCTAGTCCATCAGCAGCCAGCCAATCAAGCAACATGCACATAGCCTTGAATCACTGCAAACATAGGATGAATTTGGAATTACCTACTGTGTGACTGCGTGGTACTGCTTTTCAGCTTCCTAGTGTATTTATAATTTAGTATTTGACCAGTTCCAAATGAAATAATACTTAGAACAATGCAAAACAATTAAGCAAACAGAAAACACAGAAACCCAAGAATTATTTCTAATGTTCAATATCCCAAAACACATTGGCATAATTATGAACATCAATGTTGGTTTTAAACTGTTTAATAGATGAAGATTCAGTAATGTATTAAAAAAATCAGTATTAAAATGAGTTTCATTCAAAGGGAAGTTAAAATGTATTATGGATAATGAGGAAAATTCTAAACTGAGAGACAAGCAGTGCTATTTTGGGAAGTGAACAGATGGCTATAGAAAAGCAGACCCAGAAATCAAGAACAATATAGGGAGCCAGAGCACGGGAGGGCTGGAATGCGGTATAACTGGAGAACTCGCCTTTCTTATTTTACTGCATACACTTTCTGATAAGCTCAAGATACTACGAATCTACAATAGAAAAGATATTAATTACATTTCCAGTTATGTTAGTGACTTGCAGAGCAGTTTTGGCTATTCTTTCCCCTCTCTGTACACGCAAGCATTCATAAGCAACGATTTAGAAAATCTCACTACTTTGCAAAACTTCATATAGTTTTTCTGTTATGCCAGAAATAACAGGGAAACTAAAAATTAGGGTCCAAAATGTAGCTTATTTGCTTTAAAACATTTCTATACAAATATTTGTATTACGAACTTCTAAAGAATTTGCTAAAGCCAAAACAGTACATACAAGCTTTTTAAAGAATACCAAATTTTTGGCCCACTGTCACATCTGTAATTATAGACCTTTAAAATTTGTAAAAGCCAGGAAAATCAATGAAATGTGCCAAAAACTTATCTCAAACTCATCTCACATTTCCAAGAAAAAAAGGCAGCACTTCCTCTTCTTCCCAAATATGAGATGCAGCCATGACTTCAGCTTTAGAGTACAGGCTATCTCAGTGGATTTCATTTAAAATCCCATTAATTCAAATTTACTTTTCTCTGGGAAAGGGAATGATCTTTGTTGTTTTGTGTTGGTTATTACTGTAACCTTAACAACAGTTTCTTTGTTCATACCAGTAAAATTGAAACAAGAAGTATTTTAAGAGTTGTATTAGGATGAAGAAAGTTCTTATCCAAAACCAGTAGGTCTTGGCTTCAGAGACAAGTTGGCTGGCTTATTTCTCCAGCCTGTCAAAGTTCCCCTGGATGGCAGCACAGTCCTCTAACATATCAGCCACTCATCCCAGTTTTGTGTCATCTGCAACCCTGCTGCCATCATCCAGGTCATTGATGAAGATGTTAAACAGGACTGGAGCCAGTATTGACCCCTGGGGTACACTGCTAGTCACTGGCTTCCAACTAGATTTCGTGCCACTGATCACTACACTCTGGGCCCAGCCATTCAGCCAGTAATTTCCACATATTAAGGACATTAGCTTCTGTGTTTCCATTTTAAGTTTGGGTGAGGAGAGGTTATACAGACCTTCAGATGTCCTCTAAAAGGCCTCATTTATTTTCTTTCTTTTTTTAGAAGAACAGAAACAAGCAAGAGAAAATGGCTGTTGTCAAAATCTCACTATAACTTTAGTACAGAATAGAAGAGACGTAAGAAATTTATTCAAACAAATGTTTTTAGGTGACTAAATGGAAAACTGCTTCTGGCGCACAGGTCCAAAATCACTATGGTGATGGTCCATGGTTCATGACCAGTAAATAATAAAACTAACCTCTAATCTGGAAAAGAGACAATCAAAGCTTTGTGTGAGGCAGAAGCAGGTTATAAAGCCTACTTACATTTTGAAAGATGTCTTCTGAAACCATTGACAATCTACAGAGTATTACATACTCTATGGAGAGGAAAGAAGGTTTTCCCTTATGATCCAGATGAAGTTTTATCATTAAAAAAAATGAGCATGTAATGACATATTAGATAAGCTAAAAGATTACATTTTTGCACTGATACACTCTGCAGTTCTAAATCAGTGCATAAAGGATTAAACTAGCTCACTGGTGATAATTTAAAAATCAAATAGAAAAGATTAATGAATGTATGTGAACACCTATACAAACACGCTTTACTCATACTTTGAACTGGCTGACATAAACCAGACTTCCTCCAAAAGCCAGGCAGCTCCACTGAAGTGATGCTATGACTGAGCTGAGCTGACAGGTCTGCCAAGGTCAGCTCTAAAACTGAACTACCACGTAAACACAGCTTCTTCTAGTTCAACATCAACATCAGCTACCTAGACTGAAGTATGGGCAAAGCAACTCAGTGGGTCTACAAATAAAAACCTAAATATATCCGGTATGAATATTCAGAATTAGAGTGACACTAATTGGATACCTGTTTCATAGTCCTAAAGTAACAAAGTGCTATATTTTTCCCATCCAGCAATTTTCTCATGCAACAAAACATTTCTGTTTGCCTTGTAGAAACAAACCATATGTTTACCTCAGCCTTGTGATTTCAGTGGCACATCCATACTTGGAAAGAATGAAAACTACCTCCACTTATTATCCGCCTATGCATTTTCAGAGTTTTACGGGTTTCCCCGACTACCTTTGTTTTTATTTTAAGTACAGAGCTGTAAGAAAAAATATAGATTTACTTCTTCAGACTAGTTATCAGAATTACCATGCTCTCGACGGTTCTTGATGCTATAGTTAGCTGAAAAGCCAATACTACACAGGACAAGTCATTAAAAAGCTCTTATAGTGGGTATTGGCAGGCAGTTCTAAGGGAGATGGCTGTGCTCAGTGTCCCAGCTGATGCTCCTAAGCAGAAGGCAGCAGACAGTGGCTGCCAGAGGAAGCTCTCACTGGAGAGACACCATTCTGAGACCAAACCCATCAAAATTCTGCCATTAAGCAGAGCTAAAATAAAATGCTAAGCCGAGGAGACAGCTTCTGGCTTTTCCCTTTTATTTTTGGAGGGCTCCTCAGCCTTTAGGGCCAAAGGCAAGGTGATTGCAGCATGCTGTGAAGCCAGACACCCTGGGAAGCCTGAAATCATTAAAACACCCATTTAGACAGAAGGAGAAAAGATGAGTGAGTACAAATTCTGAGCCGGAAAAAAAAAAAATCCTCTTTTTATAACATCTCAATTATTGTAACACCTAGTCACCTTCCAAAAATCAATTAAGTGACATGCTTTAGATTCTTCCTCTTTTAATCCACACTTCCTTTTTTCTCCTCAGACATTATGTGGTTTTAACTATTTTTTAAGACCGCCATGCTCCTTGTACCCCTCATTACAAAAGAAAGAAAAATACCTTCCAGTTGAAACAGAGAATGGAGATGTTCATCTTTGTTGCTGTCTCATTTGAGATTCTGCTTCATGGCCTTGGACAAGCACCAGAGAAAAGCCTGTGTGTGCAAATAGACTTTATCCTTGCTGTCGACACTCCACTGTGTCAAAGAGTCAGTTAACGACCACATACATTATCCCTAAATTTCAGGTGACAAGCTTGGTATGCTGAGCTCACTCTGTCTAGCACCTTCAAGTTGTTAAGACCCTGAATTTGATTTTTTTATTCGAAGACTTGTATAGAGAATAGACAGAAAAGAATGACTGTCCCTCACTGCCTCCACAGGATTACTAAAACGCTTTAAAGCAAACTTTCTTAAGGGCTTATGTCTAACTTGCCCAGGTATTATTCATGCAATCTTGTTATTTAGCTGAAAGGTAATGAATTCCACAAAAGCCACATTACTGGTTGCCAGGACTGAGCAGTCTTCTTACCAATGGGATATGCTAGACAACATTAACGGGAGATACAGAATAGAAATCACTAATAAGAAATTCTAATACTTCCAACCTCGGATGCTTAATGAGTTCTGTATGTAGAATTCAATCAATAGCACCTCTGTTCCAGATGCAGGCTCCCAAAAGTTTTTGCCTCTGTCAACTTTTATATCACCACCTTTAATGCATTGTTTTAACCTGCTGTTGGTTTTCTGTAATCTGATCTCCACCATAATGAATTGGCTGTTTTCTGAAAATATGAGGTAAAGAAAGAGGAGGAAAGCTGGAGATCAGTGCTACAACACTGAAATAGTTGCATAACAGAGAAAAAAAATGCCATAGTAGTGGCTTGGATTTGATACGTATGTTTCAGAAATACATTTAAGAAAATAATTTTGCAAGGATTGAAATATTGCCCTTGTACTGCCTGAAGAGCAGAAGTTCTCAAAAACAGTCTAGAAAAGACAAGATGGGAAACATATTTCAGTTACTGCTTCCCTGGATGAATGCACATGTAATGAATGTAACACAACTCTCCTTAAGCTAGATCCCCACAGACAGCTCTAAGGATCAGACACTAAAATAAAACAAACTGGGTGAGCCACACCATGCAGCCAGTGACCTGGTACTCTTTGTTTTGGATTAAGTTGCCAAAGTTGCAGAGAAGTTTTGTCCAAATCTGTATAAAGTTAGAAATAATATGCAGAACTGGAAGACAGGCCTGAAGTTACTGGATCTGTTCACAGCTGTATCTGAGTAGCACCAAGGGAAAGCTAACACTGAAGGGCCAACAGAGGCTTTTTCATCCTCTTATCAGCAAATGTCTAATCCACTGCAAAATTAAAATCTCAAGACGCATTAAAGTTGGCTAGTTGCACCAAGATTTGCACTTGGAAAACTATCACTTGTTCTTTCCCTGTATGTATCCCCCTCATAAACCCTGCAGAACAGATCGTCCTCTTGCCCATGCCAAGGGAAACGCTGTATTGGGAGCCTTACAGAAGACATTGTAGTTGAGGATTTAGTGATCCTGAGCCAGTCATGCACACTCTACTGGGCCTTGTACTTAGTTAAGGCTTGAGAAGCCTGTATATCAGCACGAGTAGCACTGCAAGGGAACCTGCTGGCATGCCCCAGGTGGCACTGGTGGATGCTATGACAGAGATGCCATCCCAGGCTCTCAGGAGAGGAGAAATCACTGTTTGTTACACAAAACAAAAGGCACCATGGGAGGGAAGAGGAACCTCCCCACAGACAGCATCTTGGGCAGCGGGCTGTGGGAAAACCCACCTGGGGTCCGCCTGATGCTGCATGAACACAGGGTTCCCAACCTCTGAAGGGATGTAAGATTTACTCACTATCTATATTCCTCTTTTTATTCTTTCTTATTAAAATGGCTATTTTATCATGCTGTTCCTTGGCTGGCCTTTCTTACTGAGATCCAGAAAGAACCCTGCACTGTCTCCCCTCCCTCCCCCAGTGCAGAATTAATGCAAAAAGTGAACAAAAAGAAAAATAGTTGAGCTACATGGCCCACATATAATCTCTTTCAATACTTTCATTACTTTTTTCCCCCATTCTGCACTCACTTAACAACTTTAGTGCTCTCAACTTTATATATAGCTATATATATAATTTTACATATGCTATATAATCTTTATATAAGCTATACAGTTTAATATATAGCATTACATATAGCTATATCATTGGCTGGATCCTCCTGTATTATGGAAATAAAATATTTTTAAAAAATTCTACCAATTAACATAATGAAGTGGGAAACAGCACTTAGTACAATCACTCTAAAATATAATAAGCTATTTTTTTAACTTAAATGTTCATTAAAATCATAAGTAATAAAAATTACACTAAAACTGTGTTTTGCTAAAGGAGAGCTATGCAATGATATTCAGCTGTTAATTAAATGGAAGTCCAAAGTCATCACATAACCCAACAATTCACGAAAAGTATAAATTCTTCCAAGACATATAGACTATGAAAGGAAAAATCCAAGACAGCACTGTAACACTTCACAGCTAGAATTCCAACAGGCACTCCATTCTCCTCCCGTAAAGCCATACGTTGCAAACAGCTACTCTCAATATGAAACGTAAACAAAATTTTGAGAGTAATCTGAAATATAGGTTAGACCCTGGAATCAAGTTGTTTTTTCACTCCTCTGCAACTAATTGGAGACAATTAGTGATTACAAACAAATTTAGTTTTCTTAACTTAAGAATGCTCATCAGAAGATCTGAATCACCTACCATTACAGCAAAAAATCTAAAATATTGGTGGAAGGGAGGAATCAGCACCTTTGTTTAATTATAACAGAAAATTGGAAGACACCACAAAAGAAAAATTATTTCAGTAGAGCAGCAGTTGTAAAAGTAAAGGGTACATCTCGGATTAGAGTTTCAGGATTTACTGGCTCTTCCAAAGTTAAGCTGTTAACGCTAACATTGCGTGTTCAAACCTAACAGAACTGAAATCTGCAACCAGAACTATGGTTACAACCTGTGTCATGAAAGGCACTGGAATACAATTTCCAGGAAAATAATCTATACTTATACATCTTTTAAACTAGTAAAGGGGTAAAAAAAATCTAAAGGAAAAACAGCGGCAGTAAATGAGTTCCTAAAAAAACCATTCCAGTAAGAAGAGACGGAGATAAAGGAGCAGCAGGAGAAAGAAGTAAAAGGTGGGTAAATCAACACCAGAGGCTGGTTTTGAAGAGAAAACTCTCCCTTCTAAATCTCCTCATCTCAAAATAACATCAGAGTTGTTTTTCTCACTCATAGTGTATATGAACGACAACACTTATAACCTTCATATATGTGAAATACCTCACTCAAGCTCTATTTCACTCTGTAAGATGACTCACAAAACCCAATATTATAGGTTGATATTTAAGATTACTCAAGAAGGGACTAAGGATTCACACAGACACACCTTCACCAATGCTCTAGAAATGAAACCGTTGCACCTCTGTAGTATATTTCTCTTCTAATTTTACAGTCTTTATTTCTTAGAACTTGGCAGGTGGAAGTTTCCAATCTCTCATTTGGTTACAATCAGTGTATTCTATATCCGCAATCATACCGCTGTGTGGCTGCTCAGCCTGTTCCCACCGAGGCAGTAGTTACTGTCCTCAATTAAAAATCCTGAATGACAGAACAACTCAGGAGCATTCAGGCAAAGCCTGAAATAATGGTAACAACACATAATTTTTCTTAAGGCATGACTAAAATAACATACGATTGGTTCAGAAGAGGAAGTTAGCTCGATTTAAGGTGAAGTGTAAATGTAAAATAAAATAGCGGATAAATTATCAGGAAAAAAGGATTCTGACTGCATTGATAGTTGTCTGGTAAAACTTGAATGTAGTAGAAAGTCTAAGCTATTGGCATGCAGTAACGCCAGCCAAAAACTACAATAAGTACTGCAGGTAAACGCAATCCTGTCTATTTGTTCTGAAAAAGAAGAAAAAGCTTTTTTCAGGAATTCCATTCCTTCCTTGTCCCCCACCTACCCACTGCCAATTGCTTCTTCTGGTACTTTCTTGCCTAATGGGGATCACGAAAAGGGCGAAGGACTGAATACATTTGGACCCACTCCCCAAATAACCAGTCAAAATCCTGACCATATACAGTAAGGCAGCCTGCTTCAGAGCGAGTCCCACACCACAGCTTGCACAGTTTGAACCCACTTGAAAGACCGGATTGTTTGCATTAGCTATAGCATAACAGCCCAACAATAATCCTAGCAGACACAAGGCCAGTGATGCAGCCCCTAAGCACTTAGTTATCCAAACCAGCCACTCTTCATCATAATGAAACATTTGCATTTTTAGCCTTCAGCCTGTATATTCATAGGCTTATAACAAAGTCTACCTCAATTTGGTCTTTGAAAAGAGAACAATAGCCACCTTTAATTAACTAAAATCTTTTGAATAGTGATACTAACTCCCTAAAAGTTATTAAGATTAGCAGATAAGTTGAGGTAAACTTACCAAAAGCAACAGTTATTAAAGCTAATACATATATCAGACTATCTCCAATTATCTGATAAAGTTATTCAGATAGCAAGGGTTAAAAACAAGCAGTCTACAAATCGAATTAATAAAAGCATGGTTACTGCTCAATGCAGGTTAATTATTTATTTATTTCAGCTTTATTGTAAATACAATTTAGTAAGTACGTGTTTCTAATACACCAATTTGAAACACTGTTTGCAATACTGAATTTTTTCCAAGTTCAGTGTCTGCAATATATCTTTATCATTAAAAATGGATGCTGTTCCTAGCAGAGTGTTTGTAAGGACTGGCACAAATTAATTCTCTGCAGGAATGATAGAAAAAGCAAGAAGCAGTGTTTGATTTATAGAATTTATATATAAATTGGAGATAAGAATTATTTCCAATCATGGCGACATCTGACTTTACGTGCACTGTTTAGTGGTGTTAAGAAACCTTCTCATAACCTTGTTCATAATTAGGCATCTGATAATTTCACATTTAGTTTTAAACTCAGACTTAAAGAAAAAAGATTAAATCATATAAAAATGACGCTTTCATACAAGAACCTTAAAAAATTTTAACAGGTAGCCAAAGATTCTGTAAGAATGGGGGTTGAATGCAGAAGTACCTCACAGAAAAAAAAACTAACTCCAACATATAGCTTTTTCAGTTCCTGTTGTAGGATACTGCATAGCTTCAGGTATATCCTAAACTTTGAGCAATACAGATATGCATTATGGGGAAAGGAAGCACAAGAGCAATAGAAGTGCAAAACATTTCTGTGTTTCAATGGCAGCGGCAGATAATTGCCACTGCAAGTCCTTTACTCACAAGCTCGTATACATCACTGAGAATTCAAGCAATTCAGTTTATTGAGTACTCAGTGAAACAGTGTTTTTAATAAACAAACTTGATTTTGATGAAATTAACATATTTTTCCAAGCTTTGACAAAATTCATCTTTTCGATTTACACTAGGGTACAAACATGAAAAAAACCCCAACATACGGAGCCCGTTGTGCAGTATTTAAAAAAAAAAAAAACCTGCAAAAGCAAGACATACAAATGTATTACTGCATACATCTCTGTCTCTCTTACCACAAAGCCTACTTCATTATATATGGCAGTGACTCTGGAAGAAACAACAAGAAGAGAAAATTATTTCAGATACATATTCCATGTCTAGTAATCATCCCAACAGAGAGCATACAGTTATGAGAGCTATATTAGGAAAGTAAAAATGAGAGTTTCTGCCTGCCCTTAAAATACAAAATGTTCCTACAGTTTTAACAGTATTGACTGACAAAGTTCACATCTTCCAGACAGTTACTCATCTCAGTCTTCCTCTTAATCTTTGCTTGCCAGAGATTATTTTGTGTAAACGGTAGTAGCCACAATGGGCTAGCATTTTCCAGACATTCAAGAAGGGATGGTACATGCCACAGGAAGCTCAAACTGAAGACAGGCAGGCAGGTAGACAGAAGTCAGGGAAAACAAAATTAAAAGTCAAACAAAACAACTAGATTCACTGTTGGTATCATGGCAAAAATTGACCTGTAAACTGGGAGCATGGCAAGCTAAAAGGGTGATGGCTGAAGGGGAAGAACCAGCAGATGAATTCTTCTAGGTTGTGCCATGCACTGATGCTGCAGAGCAGAAAGCAAAATCGAGTGTGAAAAAAGCTGACAAACAGGCAACTAGGAAGCTTGCCAAGAGAAACGTAAGCAGAAAGTGATAGTTATATAGTCTTTCACGTTCTAGTTTAACTTCTGCCATTTCTTAGCTTCTAAGTAATTCCTTTTATTATGCTACTAGGGCTTTATTAATCAAATCACTTGGGCTCTGTCAACATTCTCAAAACATTAGTTTCTTACATCTCACCTACGCAAAAATGGTTATTTCAACAGAAAGGCCATTCTGTTTCCTTCATTGAGGATATCCTTCAGAGAATGTGCTGGACTTAAAATACAGTCCCTGCCGTAAGACTGGAAATGCAAATTAAATTTGTATCTTATTTTCTCCACTGTTTTTTGCAAATTTAATAGGTTGAGTGTTACACAAGCATTGTTATAATTCTATATAGTGAACCATGTTTTCCACATAAGGTTTTCCACAAAGCAAAACAACTGTCCAAGACCCTCAGAGGACTGGCAGAAAGGAGCTGCATGAATACCAGGTTTGTGTCACCAGCAGACTCCCTGTTTCTGTCCTTAATTTCTCCTCCTTGCTTGCTTGACACATTTTTGCTTAGCTGAAATCTGTAAATCTAAGCAATTAACTCACCAAAAATATCTAAGGTGGCTCCAAACAACTTTAAAACTTTATTTTTTTGATTATTTTTCTGCCTCTTTTTAAAAAAAAAAAAAAAACAACAACAACAAAAAAACAGAAACCAATTTAAATATTTTCCTAAACTTTCTGTGGTTAAGGGCTACTTAATCATCTGCAATTCCACTTCTCCAAAGTAATTGTCTCGTAAGATTTTCTATTCTTTTTCTAAGTGTCTGAACACCAAGACCAATGAATCATGACCAAAGTCTGCTAACATTTTTGTTCTAAGTTTGACTTTTTAAGAAGTTAAATATTGTTGAGAGAGCAGTAAGATCCAAGGCTCTGATCCAAAACCTCTAAAAGCTGTTCAGATTTCCACAGGATTAAAAACATTGTCCTAAGAACTTCCTATTTGAACGAACAAGAAAAATAGCTTATAACAATAAAAAGCCAATTACAGAAGATCATATTATATCATAGAATCACAGAATGTCTGAGGCTGGAAGGGACCTTTGGAAGTCATCTGGACCAACCCCCCTCCTCACGCAGGGCCACCTAGAGGTGGTTGCCCAGGACCATGTCCAGACAGCTTTTGACTCTCCAAGGTGGGAGACTCCACAACCTCCCTGGGCAACCTGTCCCAGTGCTGAGTCCCCCTCACAGTAAAAAAGTGTTTCCTGATGTTCAGAGGGAACCTCCTGTGTTTCAGTTTGTGCCAATTGCCTCTGGTCCTGTCACTAGGCACTCCCGAAAAGAGCCTGGCTTGGACTTCTTTGCGCAGTCCCTTCAGATGTTTATACACATTGAGCCTTCTCATCTCCAGGCTATACAGTCCCAGCTCTCTCAGCCTTTCCTAACATACAAGATACTCCAGTCCTGTAATCATCTTCATGGCCCTTCGTTGGACTCTCTCCAGAATGTCCATGCCTCTTTTGCACTCGGGAGTCCAGAACTGGAAACCGCACACCAGGTGTGGCCTCACCAGTGCTTGAGGAGAGGGGAAGGATCACCTCCCTCAACCTGCTGGCAATACTCTGCCCAATACAGGCCAGGATACCATTAGCCTTCTTTGTCACAAGGGCGCACTGCTGGCTCATTTCAACTTGGTGTCCACCAGGACCTCCCAGTCCTTTCTGCAAAGCTGCTTTCCAACTGGCTGGCCCTGAGCATGTCCTTGTGCCTGAGGTTGCTCCTCCAGAGCTGCAGGACCTCGCACTTCCCCTTGCTGAATTTCATGAGGTTCCTGTGTGCCCCTTTCTCCAGTTGAGGTCCCTCTGGATGGCAGCACAACCCCCTTTGGTGTATCAGCCACTCATCCCGGTTTTGTGTCATCTGCAAACTTGCTGAGGGTACACTCTGCCCCATCATCCAGATCACTGATGAAGATGTTAAACAGGACTGGACCCAGTATTGACCCCTGGGGTACACTGCTAGTTACTGGCCTCCAGCTAGACTTCGTGCCACTGATCACTGTCTGTTCTACCAGTTTTCAATCCAGTCATTTCATCATAGAAGTTTATCATTGGTCAAGCATGACTTCCCCTTGGTGAATCCATGCTAACTACTCCTGATGACTTTCTTGTCCTTCATATGCCTGGAAATTGCAACTAAACCCTCTTTACAGATCCCCTTCCAGGAAGTCAATGCAGTTTGAATACTAATGTACAATATATACCTGTGAGGCTCTATCTTTAGAGCAGCCAAGTGAGAGAAGCATCATGCATTGGGATTCAGTGAGCAATCCTAATGCCATGCTCCGAATTTCAAAGGATAGCATTTGGCAACAGGTAGCTGGGCTGCAGTATTTGTTCAAAGCCAACAAAAGTGTAAGGATTATAGACTTCTAACCAAGATTAGAAGTAAATGGCTATGTTCATATTCAAGAAATCCATTTTCCAAAGGCAGTGAGCTACCAAGAGCTGCTGTTAGGAAAGAGCATGTTTATACATAAAAAGGACGTTAGACCCTTTATGGAGACTTAGGTCTCTCTTGTTGGCTGTACCTCACCTCTCCTGTAGTGACTAATAAGCCATCTCCCTGCTCTCTGCCTTGGCTTCCCACACCCTACTCCTTGCATTCTATTTTCAGTGTAAGCTCTTCCAGCAGAGATCATGTGCCATGAAAGTTCATTCCTGATCTTAATTTGACCACTAGGTGCTGCTGCAACACAGACAATAAATAATTACAGCATAAACTGTCCCATAAAATTATCTGGGATCTACACTGTACATGCAAGACTGACCCTAGAACAGTACAGGAAAACTCTTAGTAATGTCATCCTTTTGCCATGCTGCAACAGAAAATGAGCAGTTTCCAGCCTGGGAAGTGATCTTCTGTTTTTCTTGGACTACAAGCTTTATTCACTGATCTGTGATTCAAAAGCCACCCATGAAAATTGGGCATAGACCAGTCTGTCTGGCATTGTGCTCTCCTTCTAAGCTAAGTATATAATGGCCAGAAACATGCCAAAGCTCACTCTCATAATTGAAGTTTCTAGCAGAGCACGTAGGAAGTGACGTTGCATACTTGCTTATTAAGGTAAAACATTGGTAACCTGACTATCAGCCGGGACCCTTCCTTTGGATCTCCAATCTCTGAGAAACCCTAGCTATCTCAACTCTTCCCTAACAGAAGATTTATGAGCATTACTAGCTTACCACAATTCCCAAGACAAGGAGTCCCAGGATGAGCAGTTCTTCTATTTGCATTCCCTCAGGCCATATCGCGTATATCTTGTTGTTGGCAAGTTTAAAAAAATCTACTAACAAATGCAGACTGGGCTGTCACTACCAGACTGGTCTCTCCAAGAAACTGATACAATTTGACAGAAACATTATGACACTAGTATAACAGGTATGTAAATAAGATTTGTGAGCAACAAATACAGTTGTAACCTTAAGACGCTGCTTACACAGATAATCCAAACTATTAGTTTTTAATTTCTGCCTCTCTTTTTGCCAGAGGAGTTGTATTCCAAATTGAATTTGAAATAAACTGATGTCTTCTGTGGGAGACTAATTACAGATTTTAAGTTGACTCTTTCAGTTCCTTAATGGATAGTGCTGGCACTTTCCAGAGGTCTGTTCTTCTCCAAACAAAAAATCCAAGAAAGGGAACATACAGATTTCCATTCTATATAGTGAGTCACATTATCACCTCTTTTTAGAACAACAAATATAACACCATCACTAACTGTAAGAGCTGTTGCCTTAAACAATTGCAAATATTTCTAATGTTTTAAATAGTTGTCTGGCAGCATATAAACAGTATACAGGAAAAGCCTGCCATACTCTAGCTGACAGTCACCAGCGTTAAATTCCTTTTAACATCCATTTTTGACTGAAACCCTGGAGGTCTGGGATGAAATCGTTTTCTACCTTAATTGTGAGTAAGAGTACTCTTAGTTTCCTCCTAACATCACGGACTAAATGAATTTCTTTTCTAGGAGGGATTAAACTTTTCACTGCTGCTACCAAGAAACTCAAAATCATTCTTGAAGGAAAGGGATACTAGTGGATTTTGCTTTGAAACCTTCTCTTATATCCCAGTGAAAAAGTGCCCAGTCACATAACCACACTGTCAGAGATCCTGCCAGTCTCCCTACAAGAAAGGGGAGGTAGGAAACCTTTGGAGTTAGGTGATAGCTGAAACACATCTCTGACCTTTCCTGCTTCCAAGAGAAATTATTCTGCATAGGAAGACTTGAAGTCAGTTGTCATTTCTGACTCTTTATCAATTTGTATCATCTAGTTTGACCATTTTACGATACAATCCAAACAATCTCACCCAGTAATTGAATTCACCTGTCAGCAGGGATCAGTTGACCAGTCTGCAGAATCTGGTCCACAGCTTTCTTCCCAGAACAGACAGGGAACAGTTGTTTCAACAGTGATAGATGTAGCCTGAACAAATGAAAATTTCCTCCTGCATCCTCAGACTGCTTCTTATGGCTGCTGAAGAAGGACCATGCTTTCACTGGAGATACCTACCCTTTTCTTGGGAGTCTTGACAAAAGTTATTCCAACTGGCAATTACCCTAAGTCTTCTGCATCTCATTTCTGATACAAGTTTGTTTAGCATTGGCTTACGTAGACTCCTGATCCACAGCGTACCTCTTCTAAAGGAATCCTGGAAAGGAATATGGAAATACTGATCCAGGAGGACTTGACTACCATGCTCAGTATAACTGCCAACTGTCTGATTTTGGGTTTGGAGTTGGGCTTTTCCCTTTTAAGACTCTGGGACAAAATAAACAGTGGTGACTGGAAGCAGAGACTATTTCCCAGGGCTTTAAAAAAAGGTTTACCACAACCTAATTTTTTAAGTTTCTTTTTCTTAGCCACATCACATTGCTTGTGAGATAACTGTAGACTGACTGTCAACACATACTCCTCAAACTCCCTCTTCTCTGCCATTTTCAGCTGATAGAAGAAATTTATTCCCACATTTTTCTAGATAGGTACATAAACTTGCATTGTGCATTGTAACACCTTAACCTTTTATGTCTGTCCAGGAGGACTCACTTTCTTTTACATAATATTCTGACCTATATCAGTGATGTTTTCCAGCTATTATTGCCCCAATGACAATACTATTATTAGGCAAAAGTAGAAGGATATTCTTCCAAAGTTCCAGTAAGTCCGTTCTCTTCTATTTGTGTCATGTTTAAATAGTTTTCTACAGGACAAGATAAATCTTACAAACACATTCAGTCATCATATAAACTTTAAGTTCTGTATTTAACCATTATAAAGACACTGTAACCAAGGCATCCTGTAGAACAAGTGGCAGTGGTCTAAACCTGACCAATTTAACTAAGCTCCCATGTACTACCATTACTACTTGTCTGACTGAAGATAGGCCAAATTAAATCTAGATTTACTTTGCAGGAAAAAGAAAATCCAGTCTACTTAACAAAAGAAAGTTTAGCCTCAGCAAAATCTCCTTGTCAATGCTGAATTTCATGCTACTTTTTGTTTGCCTCCCTATTTTGAATTATTCTTTCATTAACATTTGAAGACTACTGCCCTTTAGTCAAACTAAAATGCCCAGTAATTCCACCCCTACCTAAGCACAGGCATAAAAATTTGTTGTTTTGTAGTTATATGGCAGTCTGCCCAACTTATTTAAAATCCCTGCTACCTACTTACAAGATTGGACTATGCAGAAAGAGGATTCTCTCTCTACTTCACTTCAAAAGAAACTCCTGGGATAAAATTCATATGTTTAGGCTGCAGACTGCAATCAACATTTGGGTCTTAAGTGTCTCTTTCATTATCTTCTTTATTTTTGTCCAAAATGGTAAGGTTCTAAATGTGAATCAACAACACTTCAATAGTGCAGAAGACCTTTCCTGGAACAGAGAAGAATTTGCTTCCTTGGAGCATTTGTTTCTATCCTTGCCAGTAACTTGTTATGAATCACTGGGCCAAGTCTCTTTTGCATGTGGTGCCTGACATGGGCATCCCTGTAAACCAGTCCTAAACGGCCATGCACTTCCAACAGCTACAGTCATCAAGGCACACCGAAGAAATGAAGTATGCTATTAAAATGAAGAACTTAGAAAACTAGGAGGTCTCAAAGCAGACATCAAAATAACATGACACTTTTGACCAGATAAACTTTAAATCTCCATTCCTCTCTTTGCCAGTTGTGGAAAGGAATAATACTTCCCTACATCAGAGAAGATAAATTCCACTTTCAGACAAACCGATACGCTGAGATGACAAATTATAGAAAACCTGGCAACAAAACTAGTTACTTTTTATCCATTGTACTCCTAGGATGGTAAAGAGGGCTTATTGCTCACAAAAAAAATGATTAAGTTATAAAGAAATGCATAGCTACCTATTTACAGCATTGATGAATGAAATTCCCTGTAGGAAAGGAAAAATTTGACAATTACAGACTAACATGATGTTCAGGCTTAAGGAGACAGGCATCTTAAATCCAGGCTCTTTCTAAATTTGATGTGCTGAGGCTTATACCCTCTACAACATTTAACATAGTTTTTAAATGCATAATTAAAGGCTGAATAAGGTCCCTAGATTCAGTAATACTTGGTGGAAGCACATGTACTTTAAGTTTTATAGCATAATTTAATTTTTTCTCTAATTAAGGAAATATACTTTGCATTGTCTTTTGAGATTATAAACAGAAAGGAATCCAAAGAAGCCTTACTGGTTTTGACTAACATTCTTCTAGGTAAATGTATTTCTGGTACCTACCATAATTTTACTTTTACGGATACTCCTTGCAAGATGTTCTATAGTAACAGACACTTCCATTCTGTCCTGAAGAAAATTTGAATTTAATAATCAATTTCACATTGTCTGTTAGAACTTGATTCTGCTTTAGAAATCAACTAACGTGACTTTTGGAGAGGAAGCAGAACAAGACTGTGGGTAGCCTTGGTACAAAAATTTCCATTCACAGTTTACAAAAGACAGCTGAATGAATAGCAAAGGGGGAAAAAAAAAGACTAAATGAAAAGTGTTTGTTAAACACCTGTTATTTATAACCATATTATTATTCTCCCCATATGCCTACACATCTATTAAAACAATTATTAGAAATATTAATTTCCTGGAGTACAAATTTTCTAAGTACCTATCCATGTCTTAAAAGAGATGTTCATATCAAAAGAAAAAGAATTAAAAGCTATTGTTACAATCAGGCAAAAACACGTTCCCTATTATCTTCCTGAATGCCTAAAAGTTTTCCTAACAGCAACTGCCAGGACCTTTTGTGCCACAAAGAACTCTACTTACCAGCTTCACCACTGTCACTAGCAACTTTGTGCAGCTCTACTTTCATCTCATGCATACAGCCCTGGAGAACAGTACTGCAAGGGTGAAGTGCAGTATTTTTGTTATAAGGACTGCCGCATGAGGTTGTCCCATGAACAAAACATACTGTCCTGTCTGAAAACATTCTCAGTACAAGTCAAAGTAAACCATTTACTTGCAATATTCCAAACAAAAATATCCCTAATCCCGATGGTTACAAAACAGAGATTAACAGAAATTCTAAAAAGGTCTCACATCTCTGACAAAGTCAGATTTAAGACAGTTCTTAATCTTAAAGCAAGTCTCATTCTCTGCACAATGAGTCAGACATCAAGACGCTTCCCATCCATGGAACCCATGAACCTTTCTTATGCAACACTTGCACCCTTACATTGGCTGAGAAAAGGATTGGGGGACTGTGATAAATACACACACAAGCTTCTCTTCTGTTTCATTTGGATTCAAACCTTCATTCTCTTTGTTCCCTCAAGATTGCTGACCGCCAGCTTTTTTAGAAAGCAGTTTCAAAACTCCTCTCATGGATTACTGAGCAACTCAACCATTCCAGAAAGAATAATTACCTTTTGGAAGTGTAGATGCAATTGCCTCCTGTCCTGACAGCTATCAGAACCTTTTAATAAATATCTTGACACCCAACTAGATGCAACTATAAGCAAACAGTTGCTTTACAGTGAAAGAAAAGTTTCTTGTCTATTATGGCAATACTCAAATCTCAGTGCAAAGTTTTTCCATGTTACATTTCCTAAAATTTGATATATTTCATGTTTGTATTTCATAGAAAACCTTGCATGTCATGTAAATTAACAACCACACTTTATACAAACCTACAGGTGGGATTAATGTATGCACTTTTTCACTGGATTTTGATTTGGGCCAATTACAACCAAAATCCGTAACTTTTCTTTGGTAAAGGGGAAATAGGTTTGAGTTGACGGACTTCGAGGGATACTATAATAGACATTAACATCTACCTTTGAAAGAGAGTAAGAGGAAGACCTAGAGATGTCTTTTATCTGCAGTCATTTGTGTATTTTGAAAATGCTTTATTAAAAATAAAAAAATCAATCGATCACAGGCCCACATAAAAGCTCTCTCACACTGAGAATTTAAAATTCTATTCAGCAATTCTGAACAGTTCCATATATGAAAGTTGCTATGACCAGTTATTGAGACTTCCAAAAATGCAAGAGAATAATGTCTCATTGAGTTGAGACATCTCCTTTGGGTTAAAGAGTAACCACTCTTCTAATGTGGAACATGTGCTCTACGTTATCAAAATGCTAAGAAAACATTAATTATTTTTGTATTAACTACTGTTGTATTACTACAGAAGAACCTAAACATCAATCTCTATTATTCAAAATAACAGAATTCCAAAAATTATTTCAGAGGTTTCTCGCCTGTAAACTGTTATTCCAAAACACAACAGATATGGAAAAGCTGTCCTCTGAGATGGCAAGCAGATTTTTTTCAACCAGAAAAGAAGCCAGCACCTACAAAAGTCTTGCCTTTTTAAAATTCCTCTTCACTTCAAATGGAGCTGTTTTCAGAACGTTAATAAAGAAAGTCTGTTGTAAAAGCAAGGTATCAGTTTCAAAATACCACACGTGCTACTACAAAAAAGGGTTCTTGGCAACATCAGAATTCTCTGCAGGAGACAGCTGAGAATGGAGAACAATCTTAAGTCTTTAGAGAGGAAGAATTACAAATAGCTGTGACGACAAAGTGGAGTGCTTGTGGG